>QEPC01011614.1:159726-180695 GCA_003113815.1 Sphenodon punctatus
GCAGCATTGCTTAAGTCGTGAGCTTAAGTGGTGAGTTTAAAGTTACACAGGTTACTTTTAACTAAAAACATGACGTTTGCACAAAAAACTTTTCTTTGCAGATCTTTACATAAAAAAAAAATTTGAAAAATAATAAAAACACCATTCCTTCAACTCCCAACAAGAACATGTTGTACATACATGTATGTATTGAGAAGAACGAGCGGTTACTGTGGTACAAAGAGACACACACAGTAGCACAGCACCAGCAGCAGTCAGCTACAGCGTGACAGCGTCACAACACAGCACTGCAGTGGCAGCACAAAATAGTCATCATAATCCCTTTGTGGAACCGCGATAAGCGCTCATGCCTTTGTCTCATATATTAAATTGGCGGAACGTGGGAAAAGATCGCTGATTGTATACGACAATGGTAATGATCAAGAAATCAGCGAAACACATACATGCCGCATCTGCGAATTCTTGTAGCAAAAGAAACGCAGAATCGTGGAGTACCACGTGGAATTCCGCGAGGTGCAACATGGGATGCCGAGGTTTAGGAATGAAATTGCAGTGCAGTAACAGCTGCTGCTGCATCAGCCCTAATAGAGAGTAAGCGAGCAGCCGGGAGGGGAGAGGGACTGGGTGCCTGTGGGTGGGGGTAGAGGGGGATTCATGGGCCAGGGCCAGCCCCAGCTCCCCCAGACAAGGTGGGTAGGGGGCCCGGGCCATGCCCGGACACCCGGACACCCCTACACCAACCACCACCCCCCATTCACCCACAGGGCTCAGGACACCCCAGCACCAGACCCAGGTGGGTGAGGAGGCAGGTGCCAAGGAGCCCAGGCAGCAGGTGGAGGAACCAGCTGAGGCACCTGGTCTGGGTGAGGGTGCCCCTGGGGGGGCTGGTAGGGGGACCTGGGACACACGGGGCTGGTGAGAGGGGCCAGGGGGGATGGAAGGGGCTGGGAGATACCCCTGGGAAGCCACTGAGTCCCAGGCCCCTCCCAGGGCTGGGGGCAGGCGCCCGGGTCGGTAGGCAACTCACCTCCATTTACCCTACAGGGCAACCCAAAAAGCCACGTTCTCCCAGGCCCGTGCCCCCAGCACAGCGCATGAGGGAGTACCAGGCACGGGTCCACCACCAGAGAGAGGAGCAGGCAGAGAAAATTGTCTGCACTTCAGGAGAACAGGGGGAGTGGATGATAGCAGCCGTGGACTGGATGGGGGCGGCCATATAGCGGTCCCTGGAGCAAGCGGAGGCATGGGACATGAGGTTTCAGGCAGAGGTGCACCTGGAGAGGAGGTGGGAGATCCGGGAGCACAGCAGGCAGGTGGAAGCGCTCGGGTGGCTGAAGCAAGCCATCACAGGGATGGTGCAGGAGCACTCAACCAAAATGGATAGGTCCCACAATATTGGGACCTCCCAGTCCTCAGGAAGGTGCAGCCACTCAGGGGAGCCCCCCAGGTCCCAGGCCTTCCCTCCCCCCAACTGCCGGCCTCTCCACCAGCCCACGAGGAATCTATGGATACTGCTGGGGACACAGACAGTGGGGGGGAGGTGAGCTCCCAGAGCTCCATGGTGACCGCTGGGTGCTCAAGGGGGCATCCCCGGAAATGTGGGGGGTGGGAGGAAGGGGGGCAGGGGTAGGGCAGTATGAGGGGGCACTATGGGGGTGGGGCCGGTGGGTGTGAGGGGGAGGGTTTCCATGCACCTGTAAATAGGGGGTGTAATAAATGCTTTCAACACATTATTGCCTCCTGCAACCGTTTCTGGATGACAGGGGTGTGGGGGGGGATGGGGTCGGGTCCCATGTAGGGGATGGCCATGGGAGTCTCCAGGGGCACCACAGGGTTGGTCCAAGTGGTGATCACCCTCACACCTTGGCCTCCTGGCTGATATGCCTTGCCAGAGTGTCTCAGATGCGCTTGCAATAATGGTACTCCCTCGGGTTGTCAGTGTTCACATACAGAGGCTAAGGGCCAGGGGGATGGATAGGCTCGGGGCATTCCAGGGCTGCCCCCTCGGTCTCGCACATGTTGTGCAGCACACAGCAGGCCCCAATCACCAAGGCCGAGGTCTCCACAGTGTAGTCCAGGCGGCCTGCGTGGCTCCTTCAGCGCCGCTCCACTACGGTCCTGCTGGAACACAGGCGGGTATTGTACAGTGCCTACAAAGGGTTGCAGGTGACAGGGTACACCTTCATCAGCCACCGGGTGAGGGGATAGGCCGGGTCACCCAGGATACAGGGGAGCATCGGTACCCCCTCGATCCAGGTCATCCCCATGTCAGCAAAGTCCCCCCCAGAACACCTGGGCATAGAAGCGGGAGATGGTCATGATCCGGGCATTGTGACTGCGTCCGGAGTTGCCCGTGAAGATGTCTATGAACCACCCCCACTGATCCGCAAACGCCTGCAGCTGCAGCGAGTGATACCCGTGCCTGTTGACATACACGGCAGCCTCCCCTGCGGAGGGGCAGAGGATCTCAATGTGGGTGCCGTACACAGTGTCCAGGCAGTTGGGGAAGCCTCCGGTCATGAAGCCGCCATCACAGCCCCCTGGTCCACCAGCTGGATCATTCTTTCTAGGGGCATGCCCTCCACAGCGTCGCAGACATCCTGGAGGATACAGGCAACTGTGCTCAGGCCGACCCCGAAGTGCTGGGAGACGGACCAGCAGGAGTCGGGCATTGCCAGGGCCCAGACCCCAATGGCCACCCTCTGTACCATGGGGATGGGGGTCCGCATGGGGATGTGCTGGTGCTCCAGCCAAGGTGTGAGGAGGTCCACGAGTCACAGCAGGATGAGCTTGTCCATCCTAAAGTGGGCCCTCAGGGCTGTGTCATCCCACTGGGCCAGCACCCTGTCCCACCACCCCTGTGCCCGCTCTGTGACCCATAGTCACCGGTCAATGGACATAGTGAGCAGGGTAGCCCGGGGCGAGGCCTCCCTCCCCCATCAGGGGCGGCCGGCCACCTCTCAGATCGCTGCTGCCCGTCTCCGCTCCCAGCTCATGGCCTGCTGGTCAGCCCCAGACACCGTCTGAGCCCTGAGCTGGGTCAGGGCTCACCTGCAGCCATTGTGGGCCCTGTGGGACCGTGAAGCACTTCAGGCTGCAGAAACCCACAGGCGGGCGCCCAGGTGTACCTCTGTGGTAAGGTTGCGCAGCTGATCGGTGTAGGCATGATACCACTTGGCTGCGAGTGCGAGGTGCATCCAGTAGGCAGCTGCCCTGTCCCGCTCCATGATGTTGGCAGCCCTAGGGTTGGGGGTGCGATATGCCGGCCTAGTACTGGGATGGGTCAGCCGGTGCCCCGCCCCCAGCTGCCAGGGCCTCCCAGTGTGGGGTAGGCGTCCTTGGGCATGCTGTTGGGTGCACCTGCTGCTCTTGCATGGGGCCTGGCACATGGAAGGGCATGCTCAGCTGTGCATTACTGTTGCAACTGCATGCCTTCTGCCATCACCCCCTCCCTGTTTGCAACACCGTGTCCTTGCCGGCCTGATTAGCGGTCCTGTCTGGGCACTTGTTTTCTGCAACTGTACTGGGTTCGCACCCTACGCCTCGCTCTGTTGCTATACATTGTTGNGAAGCGCTCGGGTGGCTGAAGCAAGCCATCACAGGGATGGTGCAGGAGCACTCAACCAAAATGGATAGGTCCCACAATATTGGGACCTCCCTGCTGCTGCACGCAGGAACCATGTGCACTTATGTGATGGAAGCCGCCTTGCTGGGCACCCTGCCTGCCCTGGACCCCATACCAGGCCCCTCGGTGCCCCCAACCCCTCCCCAACCACCCCAGATGCCTCCATGCTTGCAGGGGCTGCACATCTTCCTCCCAGTCCCCCCAGTCCTCAGGAAGGTGCAGCCACTCAGGGGAGCCCCCCAGGTCCCAGGCCTTCCCTCCCCCCAACTGCCGGCCTCTCCACCAGCCCACGAGGAATCTATGGATACTGCTGGGGACACAGACAGTGGGGGGGAGGTGAGCTCCCAGAGCTCCATGGTGACCGCTGGGTGCTCAAGGGGGCATCCCCGGAAATGTGGGGGGTGGGAGGAAGGGGGGCAGGGGTAGGGCAGTATGAGGGGGCACTATGGGGGTGGGGCCGGTGGGTGTGAGGGGGAGGGTTTCCATGCACCTGTAAATAGGGGGTGTAATAAATGCTTTCAACACATTATTGCCTCCTGCAACCGTTTCTGGATGACAGGGGTGTGGGGGGGGATGGGGTCGGGTCCCATGTAGGGGATGGCCATGGGAGTCTCCAGGGGCACCACAGGGTTGGTCCAAGTGGTGATCACCCTCACACCTTGGCCTCCTGGCTGATATGCCTTGCCAGAGTGTCTCAGATGCGCTTGCAATAATGGTACTCCCTCGGGTTGTCAGTGTTCACATACAGAGGCTAAGGGCCAGGGGGATGGATAGGCTCGGGGCATTCCAGGGCTGCCCCCTCGGTCTCGCACATGTTGTGCAGCACACAGCAGGCCCCAATCACCAAGGCCGAGGTCTCCACAGTGTAGTCCAGGCGGCCTGCGTGGCTCCTTCAGCGCCGCTCCACTACGGTCCTGCTGGAACACAGGCGGGTATTGTACAGTGCCTACAAAGGGTTGCAGGTGACAGGGTACACCTTCATCAGCCACCGGGTGAGGGGATAGGCCGGGTCACCCAGGATACAGGGGAGCATCGGTACCCCCTCGATCCAGGTCATCCCCATGTCAGCAAAGTCCCCCCCAGAACACCTGGGCATAGAAGCGGGAGATGGTCATGATCCGGGCATTGTGACTGCGTCCGGAGTTGCCCGTGAAGATGTCTATGAACCACCCCCACTGATCCGCAAACGCCTGCAGCTGCAGCGAGTGATACCCGTGCCTGTTGACATACACGGCAGCCTCCCCTGCGGAGGGGCAGAGGATCTCAATGTGGGTGCCGTACACAGTGTCCAGGCAGTTGGGGAAGCCTCCGGTCATGAAGCCGCCATCACAGCCCCCTGGTCCACCAGCTGGATCATTCTTTCTAGGGGCATGCCCTCCACAGCGTCGCAGACATCCTGGAGGATACAGGCAACTGTGCTCAGGCCGACCCCGAAGTGCTGGGAGACGGACCAGCAGGAGTCGGGCATTGCCAGGGCCCAGACCCCAATGGCCACCCTCTGTACCATGGGGATGGGGGTCCGCATGGGGATGTGCTGGTGCTCCAGCCAAGGTGTGAGGAGGTCCACGAGTCACAGCAGGATGAGCTTGTCCATCCTAAAGTGGGCCCTCAGGGCTGTGTCATCCCACTGGGCCAGCACCCTGTCCCACCACCCCTGTGCCCGCTCTGTGACCCATAGTCACCGGTCAATGGACATAGTGAGCAGGGTAGCCCGGGGCGAGGCCTCCCTCCCCCATCAGGGGCGGCCGGCCACCTCTCAGATCGCTGCTGCCCGTCTCCGCTCCCAGCTCATGGCCTGCTGGTCAGCCCCAGACACCGTCTGAGCCCTGAGCTGGGTCAGGGCTCACCTGCAGCCATTGTGGGCCCTGTGGGACCGTGAAGCACTTCAGGCTGCAGAAACCCACAGGCGGGCGCCCAGGTGTACCTCTGTGGTAAGGTTGCGCAGCTGATCGGTGTAGGCATGATACCACTTGGCTGCGAGTGCGAGGTGCATCCAGTAGGCAGCTGCCCTGTCCCGCTCCATGATGTTGGCAGCCCTAGGGTTGGGGGTGCGATATGCCGGCCTAGTACTGGGATGGGTCAGCCGGTGCCCCGCCCCCAGCTGCCAGGGCCTCCCAGTGTGGGGTAGGCGTCCTTGGGCATGCTGTTGGGTGCACCTGCTGCTCTTGCATGGGGCCTGGCACATGGAAGGGCATGCTCAGCTGTGCATTACTGTTGCAACTGCATGCCTTCTGCCATCACCCCCTCCCTGTTTGCAACACCGTGTCCTTGCCGGCCTGATTAGCGGTCCTGTCTGGGCACTTGTTTTCTGCAACTGTACTGGGTTCGCACCCTACGCCTCGCTCTGTTGCTATACATTGTTGCAGCCCGTGGCAGCCTAGCTCATCCTTGGGACCCTTCGGAGCCCCCCCACAGCCCTGTGGAGTATGTGTGCCCCCCTGTCCATGGTGTTATTCTCCCTGTCTGGCTGGACCATGGCTGGTTGTGCTTCCACCAGGCTCCCGCTTCCTGGCCCCCATGGTGACCCCCATAGCTGGACCTTCCACAAGACCATGTCCCTGTGTGACCTGTGGAATACCGCTGTCTTCCAGCTGCCCCTGGGCTGCCCAGACAGCCATTTGGGTGCTTATGCGAGCCTTCACTACTTCAGCTATGAGGTGAGCACTCGGGATTGCCAACTACATTCGGAGACGCTGGGACTGGTTCCCTTTCCCGATTGGCGCATCCTGGAGATGAGGTGCTCTCATGTGGTTTGGTCTGTGGCAGAGACCATGTCTGTGCTGCTTGGCCACGTACAAGATCTGCCTTGTGGAGGGGGGGCCCTGCCTTGGCTGTGTCTTACTTTGGCTGTGTTCACGGGGCCCGTGGGTACCAGTGCTCTCGTGGGGTGGTGTTTCACCAGCTGTTGGAGCTGAGTCAGCTTCCGTGGCCCTCTGCTGCTGACTGCTGCGTGTCTGAGCCTACTGCGGCAGAGCTGTCAGCGCCGTTGGGTGTGTAGTCCCATTCGGATGTGCAGTTGGGGCTGTTCATGCAGGATCCCTTCGAGGCCTGCTACCTGATATCCCACCGCATGTCCTTGTTGGGGTAATGCTGAGACATGATCCATTGGCCACAGCTGGTGCTCTGGGAGGGGCACCTGGCCCCTGGGCCCGTCGTGGCCCCCAGCAGCTGGCTGTGAGTCCCAGTGTGCCTACCGGCCCCCGGTTGTCTGCCCCCATGTGGGCTCCCGCCCCCGGCCAGGGCCCAGGTTCCACTGGCAGCTTCCTCCCTGCTGTCTCCGCCGTGCTGCTGTGCTGCCTGTTTCCTGGGTTGCTGCTGCCCCTGCCTGTGGCCCCGGCCCCCTCCAGGCCCCCCTGTCTGCCTCTGCACCCAGTGTTCCCCTCCATGATTGCCTTCCCCGGTGCCTGGGTCCGGCTCTCTGCATGGCCTCACCGACGTGCCGGAGTCCAGCTGACTGTCCTCACCAGCCAGCGCTCCCTCCTGTGGCCCCAGCCCCCCCCTTGGGTACCTGAGTGACATCAGGGTTCAGGGGCTCCTGGACTGCCCCTCCTGGCTTCCTCCAGGGGGGTGTCTGCATCTTTGGACCTGCTGCGCTGCGCTGCACTGGCTCTCCTGCCTGCTCTCCATCGCCCCCTCGCTTGGGTGTGGGGTCCGGCTGTGCCTCCTGGACTGTTCCCGGCTCACTCCCTGTTCCATGTGAGCTCTCACTGTGTCTTGGGCCAGAGATCCTGGAGCCCCCCATTCCTGGACTGTGTTGTTGTGGCGGTGTCCGTGCGGACTGGTCCACTATGGGGGTTGTGGTTGCCATTGCCTGTGTCCTGCCCTGCCCCTGTGCCGTTTCCCCCACTCCCCCCTGTTCTGTGCCCCCCCAGGCCCAGTGTGCCTTGTGTGTTGTCCGGGCGCCCGTGTCCCCTCTTCCCTTCCTTTCCCTTCCAGGTGTGTGCGTGTGCCCAGGCGTGTGTTAGTGCTGTGTGTTCCACTGTGCCCCAGTCTTCTGTGTGCCTGTTGTGCGTGGAACCTGGCTGGCTCTTCTCCCTCTTCCCCCTCCCTTCCTGTTTCCCTGTGTGGGCATTCCCTTTTGTGCCTTCTGACTTTGTTTGCCCTCAGGTGGCCATGTCTGTTTCCCGCCCCTGCCCGGTGCCTTGTGGGTGTTTTGACCATGGCCGGGACTCAGCAGCATGTCTGTTGCACTGCCCCAGCCCATGATCTGCCGACCTGATTCCCTGCTGTGGTCCCGGTCCTGTCACATCTGTCCAGGGCTTTTTTTGACCACGGGGGGTGGTTGTTCAGTTCACCCCCATCGGGGATCCACTGTGGTGAATCGGGACCGCGTAACGTCTGAAATCACCCTGAAAATACTAATCTCAGTAACAGAACAATAACATTAAAAATGGCTAGAAAGAATTCACAGACAATTCCTATCCCATTTCATTGTGTGTATTCAGACGGACAGCAGCTCTAACTTTGCTCTGCTGCACCGCCAGGTGGTTCATCCGTCTAAAGGCGGGTCACCAGATTTGCAGGCAGAACAGAGGCAGAGTCGGCTGTCCCTGCTCTGAGGGTAACCCCACTTGCGGTGCTCCAGAACATCCTGGAGTGGAGTGGGCCACCCAAACCTGGGGCACTGGTCTGAGGCGGAGTTGCGGTCAGTCTCCTTTGAGGATGGTTGCTGAAGCTCCACTCTCAGCCAGAGGTTCCCGGAGCACCGCCATAGCATTTTGGGCAACAGCCTAGAGTGGCAGGCAATCCACCTGCAATTCTGTGGTGTGGGGGAGGGGGTGTCATGCAGGCAGACCATGGGCCATGGTAGCCTCAAGGTCTGTTTAAAACTGCTCTGGGTCAGCCCCACCAGAGGGGCTGGATGCAGGCAGATTCAGGAGTGCACCCCACGAGCAACTCCATGAGTCACCAGTCCTGCATCTGTCTGAAGAAGCCCATTGTGTCAATTGCCTTCCTTTTTCAACTACCACAACTTGCTTTCTATTCCATTGTTTATTTTCCTCATCTCGGAGACAAATATCTACTTGTGCGGCAGTTTAATGAGATGGACAAACAGCAACAACAAGCTCAATTTTGACCTACATGGGCCTTGGAGACAAAGATAATGGACTGGAAAGTACCATCCATCTTGTTCGCCTACTTCCACTGTTTAGCAGTTTTGTCCTACTTATTGACAAAAGGCATTTTGCAACATTCTGCAATAATTTCATCAGTGAAGCATGCAAAAAAAATATATTAAAATTCAAAGAAATATGTCCACCTGCCTGTCTTTGGTTATATATTTGTTGTGTAGATTCCTTTTTGCATCGCTTAACAAGCATGATTAGCTTTCAACAATGTGCTGTTTTTTAAAGGCTCTGCAGGCGTGCATTTGTTAGTCAGAACAAATTCTGTTCTTGGAAATCATTTCAGGATCTTGAGGTAGGCATAATGTAGACAGAGTTCTAAAGCAAGGACTTATATTAATCAATGTACTTGTTCACTAGTGCCCCTTGCACTTTGCTATTTATGGAGGAATTCTTATTCATTTCTTTTCATATAGGCTGTTGTGTCTGTTATGTTATGCCTGTTGTGAATGGCTTCTGAACAAGGATAGTCTTGATAGATTAAGGTTCGTCAGCTTGGAGAAGAAACAACTGAGGGGATTTGATTGAAGTTTTTAAAATAATGAGTGGAGTGGAATGAGTAGATAAGAAGTTGTTATTTACCCTCTCAAATAGTACTAGGACTAGGGGACAACCCATAAAACTAGCTGGCAGCAGATTTAAAATAATAAAAAGAAGTGGGGGGTTTGTGGATTTTTTTCCAATCAGCTCACAATTAATTTTAGGAATTTTTTGCCAGAGGATGTGGTCAGGACCTATAGTGCAGCTGCTGGGTTTAAAAAAGAATTGTATACATTCTGGAAGCATACGTCCATTAATGACTATTAGCCAAGCAGGTTGTGGGACATAACTTCTGAGTGTCCGGAGCTGGGAGTGAACAACAGATAATAGATTGCCCTGTTATGAATCGTTTGGTACTTCTCCCAGGCAATCAAGATTGACTACTGTCAGAGACAGGATGCTGGGCTTGATGGACCATTAGTCTGACCCAGTACAGCACTTCTTATGCTCTTATGTTTCTCACAGTTTGGACAGAGTTAAAGAAAAGAAAAGAAATCCTGCTGAAAAAATTAAGTGTTAAAGTATGTTACTAACTGAGGCTAAAATATCTTGTATTGTGTATTGTCATTGGGTGGAAACAGATATGTCAGTAGCCTGCATTAGCACACTTATCCCAGGGCTCACTTGCATGTTTGTTGTGTCCCTGTCAGATGTTTGCCTGCATCCGCCCTAGGGTGGGCTGTCAGCTGCTACAGGATGCATCAGGTGGTGAAGGTCAGTGATGTTGCTTGGGCTAAGGTCCGGCTACCTGTGCTAAAGCAACTTAGCTCATCTGTTTTGTGCCCAAGCACTGCCCAAGGCAAGGTTGATAGATAGAACCCATGGCCTCACCCAGCTCCACCAAAGAGCTGATTGGGGGAGTGGGCTGTAGAAGTGCACTCATCCACCCCTACCAAACAGCTGGTAGGGAGGCCTGGAGGAGCATGCGCACCCAGACCCACTAAACAGCTGATGGGGGGCACAGAAGCTGTTTGGTGGGCTGGGTGAGCACACCAAACAGCTGGTGGGGGGACGGTCCTGCTTGACGGCAGCTCTTCGAGGGACCTGATCCTGCTGAGCAACATTGCCCTGGGAGTCTTGTCCTGTGAGAACAGTTCCTCAGGCTGACCTGAGATGTGGAGGGACCTGTGAAGTGAGCTGCCACTCCTCGGATTGGCAGGGAGGGCTGTTCACATGTGCAGCCCTCCCCCTGTAACTTGGGCAGTGGCTTGCCCCAGGATTATCCTGCCACAAGCATCTCAGGGCGGTTAACAACATTTTAAAACATATAATAAAATTCATTAAAATCAACATCCCGAGAATTAACCCCCCCAAAAAAACAATAAAACCCCACCCTAACCCAACCCTCCCATCCCATCTTCCTCAGCAAAGGCCTGGCGGAACAGCCAGGTCTTACACTTTTTATGGAAAGAGGGGAGGTCATTGGTCAGGTGGACTTCCAATGGGAGGGAGTTCCACAGCCGCAGTGCAGCCACCAAGAACGCCCTCCTCATGGTCGATACCCGAGAAACCCGGGGAACCTCAAGAAGGGTGCCCCTGGCCAACTGCAGAGGTCGATTCAGAGGGTGAGGAAGTCCTTCAGGTAGGTGGGGCCCAATCCATTTAGGGTTTTAAAGGTCAACACCAACACCTTGAATTGGACCCAGAAGAGTAATATGCTCGTTTCGGCCTGTCCCCTTCAGGAGACGAGCTGCCGCATTCTCCACAAGCTACAGTCTCTGGATTGTCACCAAGGGTAGCCCCACATAGAACACATTACAGTAATCTCGAGGTAATACATTAATACATTAATACAGTAATACATTAATCTCGAGGTAATAAATGCATGGATGATTGTGGCCAGGTCTGAGTCCGAGACATACGGCCTAAGTCGATGTACCAGGTGTAATTGGCAAAATGCACCCTTCACCACAGCTGCCACCTGGACATCCAGGCAGTGCTGTGGATCAAGGAGCACCCCCAGACTACGGACCTAGGATACCAGGGGAGGATGGACCCCATCAGTGATGAGGGCCATCACTTCCCCAGCTTTCCCCACAACCATCACCTCCGTCTTGTCAGAATTTAACTTCAAGCAGTACACCCTCATCCAATCCCCCACTGCTGATAACCACCGGGTAAGCATTGAGACTGTCGGACCTGGGCCTGATTAAAGTGAGACTTATAGTAGGGTGTCATCAGCATATTGATGACACCTTATGCCAAACTCTCTAACAACCTCCCCCAAAGACTGCATATACACATTGAACAAGAGAGAGAACAAGATGGAACCCTGAGGAACTCCACATGTGAGTCCCTGGGGAGAAGATGACTAATCACCCAGCACCACACACTGGGTTCTCCCAGCCAGGAAAGTGGAACCATTCAAGAACAGACCCGCTCATCTGTGCCCAGTCCCGCAGCCAAGTCACCAACAACTCGTGATCAACGGTATCAAATGCAGCCGAGAGAGATCTAACAAAATCAACAGGGTCAAATGACCCTGGTCCAACTCTTGGGAGAGATCATTGACCAAGGCCACAAGCGCAGTATCAGTGCCATAACCTGGACAGAAGCCAGACTGCGAGCGATCAAGAAAGTTGACTCAGTCCAAATGCTCCTGAAGCTGTCAAGTCACCACCTGTTCAATAAAGGGAAGGTTAGAAACCGGCTGATAGCTGGCCATGGCGTCAATGTCCAATGATGGCTTCTTGAGCAGTGCCCACACAACTGCATTCTTCAGGTGATCCAGCATCCTGCCCTCCCTAAGGGAGGTGTTGACTATCCTGGCCAACAACGGCCCTAATGTCGCCCAGCTGGCCTTAATCAGCCAGGACAGGCATGAATCTAATTCACAATAGGTGGTTCAAACAGTCCCAAGAGCATCACCCACATCTGAGGCCGACACGTCTTGAAATTCTTCCCATAAACAGGACAAGATGGGGCTTTGACTGCCTCTAGCTCACCCATTGTTAAAAGTGCTGTGTCAAAGCTGTGATGGATTTGAGCGATTTTATCTGCAAAAAGGTCCACAAACAAGTCACAGCGAGCATTCGATGACTCTGAATCCAGGCAGAGGGAGGCTAAACTGACCATCCTCCTAACCACCCGGAAGAACTCAGCCAGATGCAACTTAGTGGATGCAATGAGGACAGCAAAGAAAACCTTTTTTGGGATGGGCCAGGGAGCCACCTCACCACTGTCACATCTGTTTCCCCCCACTGATTACATATAAGCTGTGTTGTTGTTTTTTTAAAGTGTCAGTATGTAATTTTAAATATCTCCCATAAAATGTGTAAAAAATTCACATTCCTCTCAAGAGACAGAAACTGGATTCATACCCAATGCAGGCAGGCTTGTGTAGGGGAGAGAAAGGCTGAAATTTCTGGTTTGAGTGCTCTGTCATAAATGAGAATTTTGAAGCTTAGAAGAGATCAAGGATGTTTGGAGGCACATGCATGACTGTGTCTCCTCTTTAGCTATCCGGGACATACAGATAAAAGTTATAACCAGATTTTACTTGACCCATTATCAGTTAAGATTTGGTATTTTGAAAAGGGAACTGTGTTGGAGAGGTTGTGATAAGATAGGAGATTACAGGCACTGTTGTTGGGAATGTGAGAAATTACAAACATTTCTGAGAACGATTTGGGAGTATGTAAACTAGGTGTCTGGACCCATTATTCCATTTAAACCAGAAACCCCCTTGCCGGGCTTATATCCAGACTCACAAATTATAAAAATAAATAAATCAAGACTCGTGTAAAATTTTATTTTTGGCTGCACTAAACATTATTGTAAGTTCCATAGGACTGCTCTGTCTCGGATCTCTCCTTCGATCCTCATCCCATATCTGACCACTTCCTTGCCTCTTTCAATGTCTCCCACTGTCCCACTTCCTCTTTCCCTTCTCCATGCTCCTTTCATGACCTGCAAGCCATTGACCCTCTGGACTTTGCTCCTCTCTCGCCCCCCTTCTCCCCTCAGTCTCCTCCTCCTCCCCTGACTGCCATTTCTGATTTCAATGCCCCTCTCTCCACCACCCTTAACTTGCTTGCCCCCCTCTCCTACCGCCCTGCCTGATCCCACAACCCCCGTCCTTGGCTCACCCCCCAGTATCCACCACCTCTGCTCCTACACCCATGCTGATAAATGCCTTTGGTGCAAATCCCACTCTCATGCTGACTTTCTTCAGTTACTTCTTCCTTGCTTCTGCTGTCTCCCTTACTAGACAGAAATACTACGCCTCCCACATTGAGTCCTGTTCTCAGGACCCTCACCGCCTGTTCTCCACCTTTGACTCCCCCTCAAGCCCCCCTTTCTTCCTCCTCCCTCTTCCCTTTCTGCTCAGGATCTTGCTTCCTTCTTCACCTCCAAGATAGACAAGATCCGCCTCGACATCGCTTCCCACTCCACTCCTCTTCCTACTCTCTCCCCTCTCCTTCCTCCTCTCCTGTCCTCCTTCCCTCCCACCTCCCTTGAGGAAATCTCCTCCTTTCTCTCCTCCTCCAACCCTTCCACTTGCCCCCTTAACCGCATCCCCTCCCACCTCCTGACCTCCATTGCTCCCACTGTTGCCTCTTCCCTCCTGCACATCATCAACTTCTCCCTCTCTACTGGCTCCTACCCCTCCATCTTCAAGCATGCCACTATCTCGCCTATCCTCAAAAAGTCCACGCTTGACCCCTCTGACCCTTATAGCTACCATCCTGTCTCACTCCTTCCTTTTGCTTCCAAGCTTCTTGAACGTGTTGTCTACTCCCGCTCCCTCGACTTTCTCTCCGCCAACTCTGCCCGCGACCCCCTCCAATCTGATTTTCGCCCCTTCACTCTACTGAAACTGCTCTCGCCAAGATCACCAACGATCTTCTTGTGGCTAAATCGAATTGCCTCTATTCCATTCTTGTCCTCCTTGACCTCTCTGCTGCCTTAGATACTGTTGACCACTCACACTTGCTGGATTCACTTCACACCCTTGGCTTCCGTGGGCCCGTCCTCGATTGGTTCTGCTCTTACCTCTCTGACCGCTCCTTCAATGTGTCTCTTGCCAACTCCACCAACTCCCCCCTTCCCCTCATGGTTGGTGTTCTCCAAGGCTCTGTCCTTGGCCGTCTCCTCTTCCCTATCTATACCTGTCCCTAGGCAAACTCATTGCCTCCCATAGCTTCCAATACCACCTCTACGCTGATGACACTCAACTCTCTCTCTCTACTCCGTCTGTTCAAGCTCGCCTCACCAGCTGTCTCTCAGACATCTTTACCTGGATGTCTCAACGTCAACTCAAACTCAACATGGCTAAAACTGAACTCCTTATCTTCCTGCCTCATCCTTCCTGTCCCTCTTCCATGTCGATCCTCATTAATGGGGTCACCATCCTTCCCATCTCCCAAGTCCATAGCTTAGGCTTCATCTTTGACTCACCACTTTCTTTTAAACCCTATATCGACTCTGTTGCCAAATCCTGTCACTTCTCCCTCCATAACATTACTAAGATTTGCCCTTTTCTCTGTCTCCTCTGCCAAAACCCTTGTTCGTGCCCTGGTCATCTCTCGTCTCGATTACTGTAACCTCCTTCTCACTAGCCTCCCCAGCTCTCACCTTTCTCCCCTTATCTCCATCCAAAACTCTGCTGCCAGGGTCATCCACCTCGCCTGTCGTTTTGACCACGTGCAGCCCCTCCTCTCCTCTCTTCACTAGCTCCCCCTTCCTAAACGAATCCTGCACAATCTCAAAGTCTTCACCTATAAAGCTCTTCACAACCTTGCTCCCCACTACCTCTCTGTGCTAATTTCCCTCCGTACTCCTGTCCATGAACTCCACTCCTCCTCTTTCTTCCCTTTCTTGCCCTCCCATGCCTCCCCTGCTCCCCTAACCACCTTTGTCCCTTCTCCCTAGCTTCCCTTCATGCCTGGAACTCCCTCCCTACCCACATCCATCTCACCCCCTCCATTTGTACCTTCAAATCCCTCATCAAGACCCATCTCTTCCACTTTGCCCTCCCGACTTCTTGCTCCCCTTACCTAACTCCTGCTGATACCCTCCATCCAGTACAAACTGTTACCTGAGGTCTGTGTACTCATATCCTTACTGCATGGACCAACTAGCCATCATTCTTGATGTAACCAAGCCAAGTGCATATACCTGGGATGTCACATCCTCGTGAATGTTACACTCCTTGTCTCTCCCTCTGTTACCCTTCCTTCGTCCCCTCCCCCCATCTCTCAGATTGTAAGCCCTAGGGCAGGGACCGTGTCTATTCAATTACTTTGTAAAGCACCAAATACATTGCTTGCACTATATAAATGCTTAATAATAATAATAATAATAATAATAATAATAATAATAGAAGAGTGGATCAATAGAGTTTGGTTTATGTTCACAATGGAGAAACGTCTTGCTGAGTTTAAGGAAGAGGTGTTTGTTCGTAAAGTGACTTGGTCTCTGATATTATCTAATATACAAGGGGGAAAATACTTCAGATGAAAAATCAATATTATTTTATTATCACTTTAAATGTAAGAGACTGTTTATTCTTACCTTTCAATGATAATGTATTGCTACATTGAAATCTTTGGCACTCACTAATAATAATAATAATAATAATAATAATAATAATAAATAAAATTAGAACTTTGACTTCAATTAGTTTGACTTTATCAGATTAATTAGCCCAAATTTATTTTGGTTTGTTTTGGTTTGTTTTTTTAAATTAAGGAAATCAAAGCAGGCAGTGACCTCAGGCACTTACAACAATCACCGAATAAAAAAATATTGTATTCATGACTACAGCATTACAAAAGAATGAAAGAATTCACATAAGTTTTGTATGCAAATTTCACAGATGTAACCAGATTTCAAATTGACATTTGCAAATTTATTAAATTCACCAAATATGTGTTAGATATTTGCTTCAGTTAAAATTTGCTGGAAAAAAATAAGAAGAAATATAACAGATACAACCACTTGCATATAACAAAGGATTCAGCCACATGAGATAGGACTGGCCCAATCCCCCACCTGCCCAAGGGCAGGCAATTGCAGCAGCCACACTTTGGGCAGGCGAGGACAAGAGTCCACATGATCTGCCCCCCCCCCATGGGGAACCCATATTGGCAGACCACTGTCAGGAGTACCACGACACCCCAAGGTGGGCCAAGGAGCCGACCACATGTGTGGGTGACCAACCCCAGCCCACCCACCATCCCCAAGCCTGCCCATTATTCTGTCCCCGGTCATGACCTGGCCATGCAGGAATGGCAAACGTACCCACCACTCAAGGGTACTGGCGGATCTCGTCATGGGGTGGGACAGCACAGGGACCGGCCAGATGGGAGGTAGTCCCTTAACCCAATGTGAGAAGCATTACCTCACTTTGGGCAACACTCCTACATGCTGTGCCCTCGTCCTTCGCTGGCGGATGCATCATGTAGCAGCTGACTGTTCACCCCACCATGGGGTGGGTGAACATCTGACAGCCATTGGCCATATGAGTGCTGCATTGCAGGGTAAGCCTTCCTGATGTGGTGTAATGCTGCCCAAACTGGGTTATCATCTCATGTGCATTACATTACATCAGTGTTCTGTGCTCTGCACTGGCTGACTATAGTCTTCTGGGCCTGATTAGAGGTGCTGGTACTTACCTATAAAGCCCTATACGGTCTAGGCCCCACCCATCTCTTTGTGTCCTGGATCAACCCCTGCAATCTGCCAGGGGTGCCCTTCTTGAGGTCCCCTGGGTGTCCCGGGGGGGCCACAATGGAAAGGGCATTCTCAGTGATGGAACCTAGGATGTGGAACTCCTTTCCAGAGAAGACCCAGGTGGCCCTGGACCTCGCCTCATTTCGACATCAGTGCAAGACCTGGCTGTTCTGACAGGCCTTCGGTGAGGGAGATGGGTAGGGTAGGCGGGGAAAGAGTTTTATGCTACCCCCTTTTATGTCTTTAATGTTTTATGGTTTTATGTGATTTATGGTTTTAATTATTTTAAAGTATATTTTGTAAGCTGTCTCGAGCTGTTACCAGGAGAGGTGGGGTAGAAATTTTATCAATTTTTTTTTTTTTAAAAATGTGGCTGCACCCTAAATTATGTATAGATTTTTGATCATGTCAGTATTAGCAAATGAGCATAGAAGGTATAGCTTTATACTCTGACTCTAATAAAACTAATTCAAGTTACCATTTTAAAAATTGACACTAACAGGAAGAGAGGTTGTTATGCAATTAGACTAATGGCTAAATTACTGGGAAACAGGTCTTCTGGGTTCTCTTTCTGGCTGCTACGTAAGTTCATAATAACATACCAAAATACTTCAATAATTTTCCTCCTCACCTTCTCTCTTAAAAAACTGAGTAGGGTGCAGCCACATGAGCTTCAGAGGACCCCATGGCGGACAAGCACAGCTGCCGTCCTAGTCGGTCCACACACACAGGGAAGCCAGATGGTCAGCCCCTCCCCCAGGAAGCCAGAAAGGCGAGCTGCTGTCACACCTCTTGCTACATGAGCGGTCACCCAGCCCTGCCCCACCTTCCTCCCCCAGTCCAACCACTCTCCTGCCCCCAGCTGTGACGTGACTGTGTTGGACTGGAGCTAGCAGCTGCTGTTCAAAGTCCCACAGCGGACCTTCCAGTGTGGTGGGGCAGATGGTGACTGGGCAGATGAGCTGCCATGCCTTGGGGCAGCTTTACCCCATTTTGGGTAAGACTGCTATGTGCTGCATCCTCAGCCTTTTTTTTGAGGACGCAGCACATAGAGAAGAGAAGGGGAGGAACCACTTTCACTTTCAAAAATCAAAGCCCACCTTACTCCAGGTCCAGCAGCTGGATCCCAGCAATTGTGGAGCTAGCCCAGGGCATTTAAGTACAGGCCTGAGCAAGTACAATTCAATCTTGCCTTGTCCCACATAGAGACCACAAAGAGAGGGCATATAAAAGAGCCATACTCATTTTCATTCTAATGTTCATTCTTTCTAGTATGCCCTGGTTAGTCTGTGTGCCTTGTGAAAAGGTGAGGATGAATCTACTTCTTTCTCTCTCTCTTTTTATTAAAAGGATCATGACACTTTCTGGAGACTCAAAGAGAGAGCAACCACTTAAAGAGCCATACAGAAATTCTGTGTACTTACAATGAACAAATATCAAAAGGTTCGGCAGTTCAGGCTGAGGTTCAGCAGTTTCACTTTTGGTGAGTGTCAAAATCTCTTTGGCCTGGAAATGAGGATGGAAATCTCCAGATATTATCTCTCCTATGAGACTCACAGGATTTACTGGTTTCAGCTCAGTTGCATAAGAACAGCTTCTTTCAAGGCCTATTTAATATTTTAGTATTTTGTCTTCTAGGCTTGGCCTAAAGCAGAACGTACTGAGGTGCATAAAAAATCAATACACACCCCACCACACTCAGCCCAACCAGATTGTTTTACAAACTTTTCTGAACCTCCAAAATGTTCTGCTTCACTTCAGTTCATTGTTTTGGACATCCTTATTTTTTTGTATATATACCTTTAACTCCTGTTGTAGGCAAAGAGAGGCTTTTGTGTTCTGGAATCTGGACCTTAAAAGAATACATCATGAGTCAAGAAGGAGACAAAATAAGCAAGTGTGTTCGGCTGCTTTTAGACGAATAGGTCGCAGTTGCGTGACCCGCTCACGTGATTTTTCAAAATCCCGCAAGACGGAATTTAGATGTGACACGTCACATGTTCACATGCATTCAAGGTGGTCATGCATTGTTTAATGACCACGAACTAAATACCACCATGTGTGAGTTATTTAGTTCACAGTCTTTAAACAATGCATGCCTGCTCTGAACGCGCAACACATCTAATCCCGCCTCGCTAGATTTTTTAAAATCACATGAGTGCAACCATCTTGTCTAAAAGTAGCCAGAGAATGATTGCTTTCTTGTCTTTGAATTTTGTTAAGTATCTGTTTAAAATATAGAAAAGGACAAAAGGGCTCTTTACTTTTGTATTTCATTCAATTGTCTCCTTTGAAAACAACAGTTCATGTTGTACTTGGGGAAAACGATTCTTTTCTTTCTTGCACTGAAGCTTTGAACTTGTAAGTCAGCTTGGAGGCTTTCCTGTTGTAATCCTTAAAATGGTATCTGTATATTTATACAATTACTGTTGTGTTGATTTCTTTTTAAAGTCTTGTAGTGCATATGTCTCCTCCTTGTTAGTTCTGGAGGGATTTAATTTGAAGTCTTTAATTTACGATTTTATTCTTACTCTAATTGATGCAGATAATGCCATTGTCATTCCAGAGAGCCTGACATTTCTCTTCCTCTGAAATTCTTTTAGTTCTACTAAAACATGTCATTTTTGCCTTGTTCTCCAGAAAGTGACTTTCATCTGCTAATGAATATCACTTCAGCTATGTTGGGTTCACCCAATTCTTCTACTGGGTGTATGCAATCTGTCTTCTTTTCCAAACTCTGATCTCACATCCCATCTACTCCTTTTCTTCTTAAGCCAAGTCACATCCTTAACTAATCTCAGAAGTATGTCATATGAATGGATAAGATTTCAGTTTGGCTTTCAAATGACATACAATAGATCCTGTTTCTACTCATGTTACTTTTATAACTCACTGGCAATGGAGGATTTTGAAAAGTGGTGCAATTTTCTTCATCTACAAATGATTTCTTCATTCAAGTGGAGGATTACAGCAGGAGGCTTTATCACTTCTCTTTTTAGATGCCTATGTCTTCCCTTAACTAATAAGACAAAATTCCACAGATGTGCTATATACTTGACAATTAAGTAAAATGAGCAGTTTACTTAAATTACAGACTTGCTTGAGAGGGTAGCAGTATTTTCTGTATCTCCCACACATTATGATTTCCTTGCATGTCAGTGACATTAAAAAGATATATCTCATTTTTCTTTTGACTGCTGACTGGACAACAAAAATATTGCTGGGAAATCAGATCATTCAAATCTCTGCATGGTTAAATGACTTCAAATTTAGAGGTGAGACTCTTTTTGAAAGTGTTTTGAACAGATCTCAACACTTCTCTGCTGACACATTCCTTTGTTCTTCAGTGAGAACCTTAGGTTTTGTTACCTTTTTGCTCCAACACATAGAAAATAATGTGTTAATGAATCAGCCTTAGCATCGTTCATAATTGTGACAGAAAAGACATTTTAAACAATTTAGAATTTTAAATCAGTTTATATATATATATATATATATATATATATGAGTATGCTTTGCACTATCTTTCCTCTTCTTGTTCATCACAGGCAAATTTAGGCACGTGTGGTGGGTGGGTAGAGCATACACACAGCTGCACACGCATCCCCACTCATCCCCCACTCATCCCCATGCACAGAACAACCTCCGTTTTCCCCAGTTGCTCAGTGTCTGGGGATGAGTAGGGGATGAGTGGGGATGCACACCACCCACATTGTGCCCTTAACACTGGCCTCTCCCACTTATGAACTCACAGAGTTCTGCATATTCATGAGAGGGAGAGGCCCATGTAAAAAGGGCCTTAGTCTATAATACAATTAGAGATGTGTACCAGGGACCCAGGTCATTTTCATTTTTGTTTTTCATTTTTGAAAAGTACAAGTCAAGTACACGCACCTGAGACTTCGCATCCGCCTGAATGTTTGTTTGTCTTCTCCCATGTCTCTCCCACTGTCCCCTCTCCTTGTCTCCCCCTCCTTGTCTTTTAGATTGTAAGCCACAGG
>QEPC01011614.1:197023-209936 GCA_003113815.1 Sphenodon punctatus
AACAATAACAATAACAATAACAATAACAATAACAACATCAAAAAAATCAACAAGCTCAAAGAACATCTTCTTTGCAGGCAATATCCAGCACATGTTATTTACCAAAACATCCACCAAGCATCTTTTTTCACAAGGGACTCACTCCTCCAGAAATCTGACATTGAAAATTCTGAACCACAATGCATCCTTTTTGTGGTCAACTTCTACCCGGCATCCCCTAATTTTCATCTGGCTATTAAGGAAAGCTACCCCTTGGTTACCTACTCACCACATCTAGCTAAATCCATTAACAAACCTCCTCTCATAGCCTTCTGACAACTTCCCAACCTTCGAAAATTACTAGTGAAAGCACAAATTAAACCACCTATCCACAAGCCAGGGTCACACCACTGTGATTCCAGTCAGTGCATCACCTGCACGTACATGAGAGAGACAACCACTTTTAAAAGCAGTGTAACTGGCAAAACCTACTTTATCAAAAAGAACATCACCTGCAAATCTAACTACCTCATATACATTATTGAATGCAAATGCCCTGGATGTCACATTCAATATGTTGGGAAGACTACTACCAATCTTTGCACGCGATTTAGAAACCACAAATCGGTTATCATCACGAAGAACCTAGACCAACCTGTATCTAAGCACTTTAATACTGATGGCCACAGCCTTTTGGACTTGGAAATATTGCCTATAGAGAATCCACCTATACAATGGTCACTAGAAGAAAGAGAGACCTTTTGGAGTTACAGACTTTGTACCCATACACCCCAAGGCCTTAAACTGGAAGTTAACTCCTAGATCTCCCTCATCTGAGATATTTCTTCCCCCCTCCCTTTCAACATCACCTGTCTTAGAATCCTTCCTCCCTCAACATTCTACTCCCTATTTCCTTGACTCCCAGCAGCTATACTTTGAATCTAACTGTTACTGAAGAAGGCAGAAGCCAAAACGTTTAACTAAAAGATTTCATTTACCTCTGTTTTGTCAACCAGTTCTTACAAATTAAATGGTTATGGGTGGGGGGCAACGTGAATTGATTATATGACGAGTGCAAATGAACCGGTTATAGGGTGTGGGTTATGCAATAACTTCATTAAGAAAAGCTAGTGCAATAGCAGCCATAATAATCCCAGAACCATATTAGTGGGATTAAGCGCGTGCCTGACTAACACGCATCCTCACTGCTTGTCCTCACGCATGGAGAAACCAGGGGAAACAGCGGTTACTCCGTGGGTGTGGATGAGTGGGGGGGTGAGTGGGTATGCGTGTGTGTCCATGTGAACGTCCCACACACACACCAGCATGCCCACGGACCATCCTCCACCCGGTGTAGCCATGTAAAAATGGCCTGTGAGGAGCCAGTTGAAGAAGAACAGAAGGTTGCTACCTTGTAAACAAGGTTCTTTGAGAAAGTTTCCAACATCTCACAACACCTACCTTTCCAGCCCCACATGGGATTTTTTTCTTATATGCCTAAAAAGGGTTGGAAGGAACTGTCATTCTGAGGGGGAAGAGTGCTTTTTATACTAGAGGAGCTTGAGACCATCATTTGAATCTATTGGTCTATTATTTGAATAGGGTGAGCATGCACAACCCAGTTTTGAGAATGTTCAGAGTCATTTCAAAGAGCCTCCTTTACAAGGTAATAACCTTCTGATCACTCACGTGGGGAGGAGTTGTTTTTAAACAAACAGCTTTATCAATTGGTGTGTCCTGCTGCTGCTGCTGCTGCTGCTGCTGCTCCGTTACTAGAAGGGAGAGGCAGTTGAGGGATGGGGACCGGAGTCATGGAGGGAAGGCAGAAGAACTTATTGGGGGAGAAGCTGGTTGCAGCCTGCCATCCAGTCAGGCAAGTGTGGGGCCCCAGCTGGCCACGGGTCCATGTGCATCCACACATGTTCGCATGCCTGGGGCTGGCCCTGGCTGCATTGGACAGTCGACCATGAGGTGCTGTTGACTCGCCTGAAGGACTGCACCAGGATTGACGGAACGGTCTTGGACTGGTTTAGTTCATTCCTGGCCAGGAGAACTCACTCGGTGGTTTTGGGGGAGGGTACGTCTTCCTCCTGGGACCTCACGTGTGGAGTCCCGCAGCGTACCATTTTATCCTCCTCTTGTTTAGCATCTATATGCAGCCATTAGGGGAGATCCTGAGAGTGTTTCAGGGCATGCAGTGTCATCAGTATGCTGATGACACTCAGCTCTACCTCTCTTTTTCCATCAATCCAGGCCATGCAGTCTCCTTATTTTCCTAGTGCCTGTCAGCTGTGGGGGCTTGGATGAGGATGAGTCATATGCAATTGAATCCTGACAAGATGGAGGTGATGTTGGTGGGCGAAAGTATGGAGGGCCTGGGGGGGTGGTTGAATCTCCTCTTGTTAGGAAGGTTCGCCTTCCCATGGTCTCTCAAGTGCGGAGTCAGGGTGTGCTCCTCGATTCATGGCTCAGCTTGGAATCTCAGGTTGTGGTTGTAGCAGGCAGTGCATTTTGGCAGTTACATTTTGTCTGGCGGCTTCAGCCATATCTCTCAGACTCTGACCTCGCCACTGTCATTCATACCTTCATCACCTCGAGGCTGGATTACTGCAATGTGCTCTATGTGGGACTGCCCGAGAAGTTTGTCTGGAGGCGGCAGCTGGTACAGAATGCCGCGGCCCATCTCCTTATGGGGGCGGGTTGCAGGGAGCACATGACACCTGTGCTCCAGGCTNTACGTCTTGTCCGGCAGCTTTGGCCATATCTCTCAGACTCGGACCTCGTCACTGTCATCCATGCCTTCATCACCTCGAGACTGGATTACTGCAATGCACTCTACATGGGGCTGCCCGAGAAGTTGGTCCGGAGGCTGCAGCTGGTGCAGAATGCTGCGGCCTGTCTCCTTGTGGGGGCGGGCCGCAGGGAGCACATGACACCTGTGCTCCGGGCTCTGCATTGGCTGCCTATAAAGCACTGGGCTAAGTTTAAGGTGCTGGTTTTAACCTTTAAAGCCCTTCATGGCCTGGGCCCCACTTATCTGTGAGACCGCCTCTCTCCCCATGTGCCTGTGCGCCCTTTGAGATCATCTGGTGGAGCCTTTTTGGAGGTTCCCCGGGCGAGGTGTGTGGCCACTGATGTTAGAACTTTTCCAGTGGCTGCCCCTGTGCTGTGGAATTATCTCCTGGAGAAGGCTCGGTTGACCCCCATGCTCCTGTCATTTCAACATTTATGTAAGACCTGGCTGTTCAGCCAGGCTTTTGGCGAGGGGGGTTGGGGTTTTTTCCTTGCATATGAGAATGTTTAACTTTTGAAATTATTTATTCTTTTATCTTTGTTGTTCGCCACCCCGGGCTGCCCTGTGGACAGGATAAAAATTTTACATAAGTAAATAAATTTAAAAAACCTGACTAAATGTGATAGCCCACTGTGGCCCTGTCAGGTCATCATTACCCCGTGCTGTGACCTCAGAGGTTTACCAAGGTCAGAGTCTGGCCTAGCCACTGACATGGTCGGGAGCAATCCCAGACCAACATCTGGCAGCACCTGCACAGATGTGCAGATGTGGTCCAGGCCACAATGGGCCACTGTCACATTTGTTTTTACCCTTTCAGAAAAACTGCTGAATCTAGTGCACAGGAGTTGAAGCATAATGAAGTGTGGTAGTGGAACTGATTTCATCCCCCAGATACTTCAGTGGACTAATTAGGGCTGAACCTCAGTACTCAATTTTTATTTTTATTTTAAATTCACCAAGGATTACAGTACTCGGATCCAAATTTCCTTGTTCCTAGGTTCAACGTCTGGTACTCAGAAAGTTTGCAACCCTCGATCAAGTGATGGATGTACGCATGACTGGAGTGACCCAGACCTGACCCTAGGTTCTCTGAGCTAGGAAACTAAACTGAGTGCCCTATTTGGTAGGCAGGTGGTTAATGGGAGGGGACAGGTGACTGATGGACAAGCACAGAACAATTTTTGATTGGCTGGTAGGGGGAAAATAGAAGTTGCCATTTGGGCATTTTCCATTCTTTTTGGTGAATTTGGTTGTGTGCTATAATGCTGTATCTCTAAGTATTTCGGCGGGGCGGGGGGGGGGGGGGGGGGGGCGTACCTGACCTGGGCTGTCCATAGGGCCAATGCTGTGGGTTACTAGTCACCATGCTTTTAAAATATATATCTTTTAAAGAGGGTACTGATTGCAGTGCTTAGCATCATAAATACCAGAGGGAACACTTTTGCTGTGATTTTTTTTGGCACCGTACTTTTGCTGTGGGTTCAACTTTGCCAAGATGTGCCCAGCTGGGGCACATGGGGGATACTTTATGGTTAATTTATGCTGTGGGGTGAGGGGGATTGCCTTGCATAGGGGTGGGGATAGAGCAAGAGAGGCATATGCTTTTTTTTGGGGGGGGGGATGCATGTCTGGTTTCTTGTGTCTATGCCTGGTGGCTGGTGGCATGCATGGGGCCATGGGCCCAAACTTGTTGAAACGTGATTGATTGATAAATTTGATTAATTAATTAATTTATTGACAATTTTTTACCCCGCCTTTCTGCTGCAGGTAGCTCGGATGGCTTACATATACACCTAAATCAACACATTAAAAGAGAAGGCAGTAAAACAATAACCCTTCCCCCTCCCTAATATTATGTTTTGGTGAGGCACCCCAGTGCAACCCACTCACCACTGAGCTTGCATGTAGTTATGGGGTATGCTAATAGCCATCCTGCTTTTTTATATTTTGACTTGGGCACCAACTGTTTCTGAGTTTCCGTGATCCCAAGTTCTGGGATTCTGAGTTCTGAGGATTTCTGAGGTGTGGAGTTACAATTTCCAATTTTTGAGTCCTCTGAAAATTTTTCAAGTGATGACCGAAGACTCTGTCCCAGTACTCGGAAACTTGGTAATCCTTGTGAGTACTTGGAGCATTTATTCGGTGCAGCCCAAGGGTTAGTACTACTGCTGAGAATCATCTAGGCACAAAGGAGTTATTGTTGTTCCCCCTTTCAACTGGCCACCATCTCAGTAGGTGTAGAGACACTACATCAGCATTACACTACTAGAAGACTTCAGTGCTTGAAATAACTCAGCTGTGCTAGGTCCAGATCAGTTAATATAAAGAGCAACATTTTCTCCACAGTCCTACCACAAGGAGCTGTAGCCCTTAAAATTAACTTAGTGAAAAACACACATGACTTTTGACATGTTGATTACCAGAAAGCTAATTGGGGGTGGGGGCATCTTGGACCTGTAGTTAAAGAAAGGGAGAATTTATTTATTTATTTATTTATTTATTTATAGTAGCATTTATATGCTGCCCCCTCCTGCTACAAGCATCTCGGGGTGACTAACAACATTTAAAAACATAATAAAATTCATTAAAATCAACATTCCCCAGAATTAACCACCTCCCCCCCTCCCTAAAATAAAACCTCACCCCAACCAAACCCACCCATCTCATTTCCCTCAGGAAAGGCCCAGCGGAACAGCCAGGTCTTACACATTTTATGGAAAGAGGGGAGGTCATCAGTCAGGCGGACCTCCAACAGGAGGGAGTTCCACAGCTGCGGTGTGAGAACGCCTGTCTCATGGTCGATACCCGGGAAACCCAGGAGACCTCAAGAAGGGCTACCCCGGCCAACTGCAGAGGTCAAACTAGAACCTGAAGGGTGAGGCAGTCCTGCAGGTAGGTGGGGCCCAGGTCACTTAGGACTTTAAAGGTCAATGCCAACACCTTGAATTGGACCCGAAGACTCTTGGCAGCCAGTGCAGAGAACAGAGCACTGGAGTAATGTCCTCATGTCAGCCTGCCTCCTTCACGAGACGAGCCACTGCGTTCTGCACCGCCTGCAGTCTCTGGACCATCACCAAGGGTAGCCGCACCCAGAAGAGGTGGCTTGCCATCACTCTTCTGATCAATACATTTCCAGCTATCAGCTTCCTGTGGGAAATCAGTGAAGTCTTCTAGTAGGTATTTAAAACTTCTCCGTGCCCAAATAAAGGTCAGATTTTCAAAAGAGCTTATCTCCCAGTCAGGCACCAAAACAACAGTCAAACTTTGAAAATTACAGAGCATCCCTCATCTTCCACTGTATCCCCATAGAGCTAGATTTTCAGATTTGTTCAGCTCTCTGATCAGCTCAGCTCTGGTGAAAATCAGGCTACAAAACCCCACCGTGTGATTTTTAAGAAGTTCCTTTTCATGGTAGAGAATCCTTCAATTGTGTGTGTGTGTGTGTGGGGGGGGGGGTATGGGTGTTTAAAAAAATAATTATGATTGGAAACTGGGCTTTTTGCTTTGTTTTTGCCTTGAAATGTAACATTAATTTCCATACCCCAGGGGTGGAGAACCTTCATTCTGAGGCAAAATCTGGTGAGGTGACTGGTTTTCGTTTTGCTCCTTTGCACGTCCTGAATTTGGCCCTTGCAGGGGTGTAGCTATAATATGGATCAGAGATGCAGTTGCACTGGGGTCCACAAGCTTTGCAAAGTGGCATATTCCCTGACAGGTTCATGGGACATTCTGTCTTCTGCACCAGGGCCCATTCTAGTTTGCCTCCATCCCTGCGATCCATCCACAATTCGTAGGGGTGTGCATGTCATTTTTGTTATTACAATAACAATAATGAAAATTGTCACTTTTGTTATTGTTTTTGCAATTAAAAAATGACAAATAATTATAATAATGAAAAAAGAAACAAAAATGACATTTTGTTTTTGAAATAAAGGACAAAAACTGAAAAACATATTTCTGCCTATATATTTTTTGCTTCTTATTCATTTATGATGCAACTTGGGGAGATTGTATCCCCAATGGAGGGCACTATGTATGCCAATTTTCAAAATGATTAGATAAAGGGAACCAATTGTAGAAGCAATTGGACGTTGTGATTTTAAGATAAGTTCCATACACATTCATGGCTGCAACTTTTTTATCTTCCATCCAGTTTTCATGAAACCTGTGAATATCATATCCCTCCACAAGATTAACACACCTGCCAATTTTATGAAAGAGTGGATGAAGGGTCCGGATGGTATAAGACATTACCTTGAAAATACATTTCCAGCTGTAACATTTGAATATTCCATCTCATTTACAATTTGGCAGGAATGTATCACATACCTTACCTGTCATCTCTGCCAAACTACAAGACAATTTAATAAAGGGACCCAAATTTATAAGCAATTGAAGTTGTCCCCTTGAACACCATTATTCAGATAAATAGCAGCACATGCAGTGCCAGTCAGACGCGGGCACCTGGCATGGCAGGGTAGGAGAGAGGCTATTAGGAGGGAGGATGTGGAGCAACCCAAAAGACTGAAAGACATATTCACTGGCCAATTACTGCACGATTCTACCTTTACAGGACCAATCAGTAGTGGTTTCGAGGCGGGCATAGGAGGCGGCCCTCAGGAGGGCATAGAAGGGACATAACTTGAACTTTGGGGATAGCATCCCAGCAATCAGGAGACATAGTTTACACATCCAGGCTGGCCAATTATCATCACAATCACATCCTGCAGCACTGTGACAGAGGACATAAGAGAATCTCTATTGGATCTTTCCTAAACAGATGATTCTGACTTCCAAGTAACAAGAATGGGAGAGATGTTGGGATGGTTACAGCACAAAATGAGGATATTTGGTTGACATTTCTGCTGGCCAATTGGCATCACAAACAGATCTTATACCACAGTGACATGTAAGAGAATCCCTGGCATAGGCTCCTTCTCTGCATATGTTGTGCAGGCATATCAAATTGGAATCCTTTATTATATCTTTCTGGTATTTGGCAGAGATTTTTTTGAAAGTGTCATAAAGGTCCATGCCAAATTTCATATACACTGGTTGGACTACAAATATGTTACAGTCAGACATACATTTATAAGTTAATTGCTTATAGCACCAGGACCCTTTATTCAATTCTTCTGAAAGTTGGCAGAGGTAGTAAATAGTAAAGTGTTGGCCCGCTGTGGCCCGCATTGGCCCAGGACTCAACCACTTGTATGTTTCCCCAATGCCAGATAATGGACACCGAATGCCTTTGGACAGGTAGGTAGGTGGTTGGCCCAGGATGTGTCCTCCACCCGATTCTGGGAGATGATCCCAGAGCTGTACCAAGGGCAGCCCAAGCTGGTTAATGTGGGCCTGTGCATTTGTTTGTTCCTGCCTTGGAGCAGGGGCTGCCATGCCCATTCACCAAAGCTGGTCACCATTGCTGCACATCATGGTGGGGGGTGGTGTTCTGGGAGCAGATCAGGGGTGGGGCCAGCCACTTGCAGGTTTGCTGTGTTCCCCCACCCTACCCAGGGTGTGGAGGCAGTGGGACAGCTCACTGGGCACTAGGGTTCGTGGGCACATCTGTTCCATGCTTTTCACCAACCTTGGAGTGGCAGCTGCACTTTTCTGCCCTAAGGTGGGCTGGTAGAGCTGTTGAGCTGCCGGCATGTTTTTACCCATAAAAAAAAATATTAATATGGGAAAAGGCTAAGTTATGGTATTGTCCGTTTTAGAACAGTTTTCATTGCTCAATAAATTATGCTAGTGGGCACAAAAGATATTGTATGACAGTCATTGAAGGGTTGGCAAAAGCCTTTAGTGACATATAGTAAAATAATACCTTTCCATAGACCTTATCCTTCTGAACATTGAAATGATCATTAGTAATGTAACTACATGGAAGAAATAAGTACAAAAAATAGGACAAAGAAAGAGTGAGGAAAAAACACTATGGATTACAGCTGTAATCCTGTTTAAAAATATATTCAATTGTTAACTTCTGTGGGCTGTGGAGTCCCCAGCCAGGAAGATCTTGTGCACTCTAAATAAAAGAAGATGGCAGAACTAGGGATGTGTGAACACAGTTCGAAAGTTTGGAGTTCGGACCGAACTCAAATAGTTTGGTCGACTGAACCGAACTTTTGAACCAAACTTGAATTCGACCGAACTGTTCGGTCGAATCCGAACCAGTTCGGAAGGCCAAAAAACCCAGTTTTGAATGTACGAACTTGGTTTGGAAGTTTGGAATTCGACCAAACTCGAATAGTTCAGTCGACCGAACTGAACTTTCAAACCGAACTCGATTTTCGAACCAAACCGAATTTCTGAACTCGCTTCTGTTCACACATCCCTAGACAGAACCCATGATGAATGGACGGAGGTGATGCAAACTAGACATATAGCTCTTTTGTATGAGTGCTTCTCCTGGAGCAGCTCTGCATTACCCTGAAAAGGATTCTTTTATCTTTTAATTGTGCAGCCAACATCCCTGGCTTTTAGTACCTTCTGTACCATAGAGGACTGCAATTATTTTTATGTGAACAGGCTTGCGTTATCCTGACATATTTATAACAAAGGGCAATGGGATATTAGTCATGGAGTTCAAGGTCTAATATTCAGAGGGGAGCTGACTAAGAAACAAGGAGAAGGAACACTATGTTTAGTAAATTTACTTGTATGATGCATTCAAAACTATGTCTGGTTATAAGCAAGCCTCCAAATAGATCTTTAATTACTTTCTCAGGGCTTTATTCTCCAAAAGGTACTTTGTGCTGTAGTAAGTTCTGCACTCAGGAGGACAAGTTTTTCACCAATTTCTGTTTTTTACTGATGTGGTACTGTGGTTTCCTTTTGTATTTTGTTGATCCTTTGTGGTATAGGAAAGCAGTACAAGAAAAAGAACATTTACTTCCCCTAGAGGAAGTAAAATAGTATCTTGCACATTTTACTGCATTCCAACAGCTCATTAAATCAAAAGTTAAACATTTCTGTCTTTGGGTTAATATGATGCATTGTGGAAAGTCTGTGTCATTTTGACTTTTCTACAATGGATACTAATTAAGCAGTCTGCATGATTTATGAGTATCATTTACTCAACTAGAATCTCTAATTACTGCAAAGAATAAAAGGAGACAGTTACTAAGGGCCTTTTCATACGGGTGCCTCCCTCCCTCCCGAGTTCCCACCTCCACCCACTGTGGGCACACACCCATCCCCCCACCCATTGCGGCCCATTTGAAAAGGACCTAAGACATGAGGGAACATGGGAGATGATAATAAGATGTAAGCTCAGTTGATTCTTCCTGATCTTCACAATGACCTTCCAGGCTTCAGTGAGGCTAAACTTTGTGTGAAGTCAATGAATTCAAGCACAGAAGAATCAGGCCTAAGATGTAGGAAGTTGGTTGCCACTCAACAGTGTAGCATATATTTTTTTCTATTCCACAAAAACATCTCTGTCTTAAAGTGTGTTTCTTCAACCAAAGTTTTTCCTCTGTGTATGTTTGTGTAATGCAATATACCATAGGATCAGCCATGCATAAGCAACCAACATGTGGAGTTACTTTGCTCACAGAAAGGGAGCAATCCATTTCATAGTGATTAACGTTCCCTCTATATTTTTCCGCAGAATGAGAATTGATTTAATGTATTTTGAGGGGGAGGGTGCGGAAGGGAGAGGGGCAAACATATTTAAAATCAATGGGTGAAAACATACGTGCAGACGCCACTGCAGCTGCATGTCTGGGGGAGGGATGGCCACTCCCCACCACCCCGGCAAGTTCAGGGCGTGGGACAGAATCAAATGTTTCCCTGGACTGACTCAGCCAGGGAGGGGAGTGATGCACAGCTGACTGCACTCCTGTATTGTGGTTGGCTCCACTCCTGTACTGTGGTTGGCACCCAGCACCACACACCCCACCATGACAGACAGACATGGTTGCCAATAACAGGCATCCATGACTGGTTGCCATGTTAACCCCCCATGCTGAGCTGAGCAGGTGCTAAAACAGACGCACCCACCTGGTTCAACCCGCTCTGGCCTGCCTGGGCGGCTCATGGGTCCAGACCATGAACCCGGCCTGTTCATTTCGGGCCCAGCTGCCAACCTCACTGGGGTTGGAGCCAAGCCCACATTTGGCAGGCCAGAAGAGAAGAATCAGACCTATGATGCAGGAAGTTGGTTACCACTCAAAAGTGTAGCATAGTGGGTTCAGCGCTGAGCAGGAGAACTGGACCAGCGTTGTGTTTGTTAACACCCTACATGTATGGATAAAATTGCCTCTGCATCCTAATTCACAGACATTTGTATAGGTGTATTCACATAAATTCAAAATAGCTCAACCTAGTCCTGAAGTTGGGCTGAAAAAAAGTTTATTTCAAAAAAATGAAAAGAATCAGGCATACAATCAGATTTATGGATCACAAAGTTTTATATCGTACTCTTGTCACTGATTGAGAACTGACATTTATTCCAGAGGTGGGTAAATAGCAACTCAGGAGACTCATGTGGCTCTCAGTCACCTGTACTGGGGCTCTCACCAGAAGTCTGCTTAGCTCCCTCAGGAGAAAGAGAAGCCGAGCTGCCATTTCTGTTGCTGGAGCCTCCTGGGAGCCATAGGGACAGGGAAAACATGCCATGCACCACTGTTGCTGCTGGTCAAACCCACCAGACTGCCCGGGAGTCAGAGCTTTGCAGCTGAAATCAGTATAATTTTATTTATTTTTATTTATTTATTTCTAAATGTATACCCTGCCCCTCCTGAGAACAGCTCGGGGCGGCTTGTGTCTTGTGGCTCATCAATGGGGGAACACAGATATAATGCTAACTCCACGTTAACATTTCTTAAAGTTAACTGCATAAGAAATATTAAAGCGGTGTTAAAGTAGAGTTAGTGTTATGTCTGTTTTATAAAATTTGGGTATGCGGCTCTTAGGTTTAGGAACATTGCCTACTCCTGATCTATTCTGTATATACTAGGGCTAAACCGAATATTACTTCTGGGTATTTGGACCATTTTTCAAAGTTACGGATAATCGGTCCATGTACTTGGAGGTAATTCGGTGTTCTTGCCGAAGCTTCAGACTTCAGAGATTGAAGCACAGAACACTGGAAAGATTTTGAAAGCTGTTGCAAACCACCCACAACAGTTGTGTATCCACAGTATGGCCCACCATCAGCAGTGAGTGAACCCACTTTATCATTATGCCAACCAAGCAGTGCACAAGAATGCAGGCTAGCAAGTGAGATTCGCTCAAGAAAAATACAACAACCACCGCAAAACAGTCTGCAACTGCACGGATTTCAACATTCTCATCCTCGGTGACTTCAACATTTACGTTGACGTCCCTTCCCAGCCCTCCATCTCTCACTTCCTCTCACTAGCCTCTTCCTTCAACCTCCACCTTTAGACCAACACCCCCTCCACCCCCACCCCAAGCTAATGGACATTTTCTTGACCTTGTCTTCTCTAGGAACTGCTCTGTCTCTGATCTCTCCATCGATCCTCATCCCATCTTGGATCACTTCCTTGCCTCTTTCAATGTCTCCCATTATCCCCCCTCCTCTTTCCCGTCTCCATGCCCCTTCCATGTCCTGCAGACCATTAACCCCCTGGACTTTGCTTCCTCTCTCTCCGTCCTTTGCCCCTCAGTTTTCTCCTCCTCCCCTGACTCTGCCATTACTGCTTTCAATACCTCTCTCTCCTCCACCCTTGATTCCCTTGTCCCCCTCTCCTCCCACCCCCAGTATCCACCACCTCCGCTCCTGCACTCATGCTGCTGAACACTTATGGCACAAATCACATTCTCATGCTGACTTACTTCACTTCAAATTCTGTCTCTCATCCCTTACTTCTGCTATCTCCCTTGCTAGACAGAATTACTATGCCTCCCACATTGAGTCCTGTTCTCGGGACCCTCGCCACCTGTTCTCCACCTTTTGACTCCCTCCTCAAGCCCCCCTGTCCTCCTCCTCCCTCTTCTATTTCTGCTCAGGATCTTACTTCCTTCTTCACCTCCAAGATAGACAAGATCCACATCGACATCACTTCCCACTCCTCTTCCTACTCCCTCCCCTCTCCCTCTTTCTCTCCTATCCTCCTTCCCTCTGAACTCCCTTGAGGAAATCTCCTCCCTGCTCTCCTCCTCCAACCC
>QEPC01011614.1:221938-250061 GCA_003113815.1 Sphenodon punctatus
AAAAAATCAGTATTTCCCAATGAAACGAGAACACCTGCTCTTACTTCAGACCTAGCCATAACCATTTTATTATACAGGCACAGGAGTGCCTGTATAATTAAGGTGAGGTGCAAGTTCTATTAATATCATGAACATTATTCTGCTTCTAAAAGTGAGAGTATTTGAGGTAGGGATGTTAAAAGGCATTAGAGATCATTGCTGTAATGAGGGCTATGTTGTGTCCAAAATTAGTGAAAATCAGTTGAGAAACAAAAATCTTATGATCGTTCGAAAAAGTGATGAAATTATGCATCTTTATGGTGGCTTCCAACCATTTCTTTGCTCCAGCATAAGTGGCTTCAGATTGTTGCCTATATGTTATATTTGTGGTGGGAAAATCAGGGTCAGTGTGGTGTATTATATGTTTTTTGAATTTTAAAATTTGGTCAAGGCATTGTAGAGATATTAAGGTTTTTAAATCATGTTAGAAATAATGTTTAGGGAAAGTTAGGTATTAGGGCACACATTCAGCAGCAGCAGCAGCAGCAGAGGACATCTCTGTCTCTCTCACTCACTCTATCTAGTCTGCCTGTCTGGAGTCTGGTAGTCAGACTACCTGAGGAGCCTGCAGGAGCCACCTAGACAGAATAAGTTTAATTCGAATTGTGGGGGAGAGAGGGGTCACCTGGGGCCAATGCTGGGGGGAGGGGGGTTCCCACACCACCCCTGGGCCAGGTCTCCACTGATGCTCTCCCTTTCTCTATATAATCAAGCTCAACAGTTTGGGAACTGGAGTGGACTGGAAACTGGGGCAGGTAAAGGAGAAGAGGAGGGGAAACGTGGGAGCAGGGAGAGTTCAGAACTTTGTACAGATCCAGGGCTGAAAGAGTTATACAGACAGAGACAAACTGCAGGGGCACTGACCTTGCATTACAGTTTGCAAGCTGTGAGTTACAAGTGAATATCCTTAGTCAGCTACGAATCTAGCTGAGTATAGTTCAGAAGCTCACAAGCTGGAAAGGATGTGGTAAATTAGCTGCACTTTCACAGAAATGAAAGGATACTTTTCCAAAAGAAATGCCTTACAAAAAGAAAGATTTAGTAACCAAAAAACCTACTGTTTAACAACGGAGTTAAGGCTTGTATACATACAATCCATGATATTAAAAAAAACAAGGACATTCCACGTTAAGGCTGGCATCTTAACGTGTGCTCCATTGCAGCACCACAGACCTGAACAGTAAGATAGACTGCCCATGTTCACAACTCAGGGACCAGACACCAACAGTTCGCCCTCTGACTTTCAGCTGACATCCTCTTCATCTGCAAGTTGAAACCCTCACTCTTCACTGAGCCTAAGAAAATCCTCTGACACAGCTGCCCTCTCCCCACAAACTTCCAGTCTCTCCTGATGTTAAGCAAAGTCCAACTCTGCCACTGCTGCCACCTCCTTCCAAATCTGGAGTATCCCTTAAACCTAAGGAGCCACTACTGAGAACAGGTGCACCCTCCCCCCCACAAAATGCACTTGAACAAAACAATCTCTTCCCCCAATCCCAACCCAAAGGCACAGTTCTCTGTCTGGGATTGGATGTTTGGCAGGAATGGGAAGCTGGGCGGGGTGGCAGTATGTGTGTGTTAGGTCAATTAAGATTCTGGTTTTGGAGGGGAAAAGCTGTGCCATGATGTGAATTTCCGTAGGCTCATGAACAACTGGAGACTTGGGGGAGGGGGGCACCTGTGCTATGGCTGCTTGGTTAGGCTCAGAAGATACTGGGAGTTTAGGATGAAAAATGCACTGATGCCAGAAGGAGGTTTGCTTAAACTCTTTGGAGACTGGAGCTTTGAGGGCAGGGGGCAACTGCTGAAGGCTAAATTCTTCTTAGATTCCTTCCTAACTAGAATTTTTTTTGAAAGAAGAAGTTCTGTGCTAGGGAAGGGTTCCTGAGGCTCACAGTAGCCTGAGGGTTCTGGGGCAGAGAGAAGATTTTTTTTTTTTTTGGTGAGGGGCGTGTAACACTAGGAGGCACTGGAAGGAGGTAAAACATTGGCATGCAGGGAGAACATTTGCTTAAGGTTGTTGGAGACTGGGACTTCAGCAGGAAAGGAACACCTGTGCCTAGAGATTACTTAGGATGAGAGTAGACTGAGGATTTCAGGGAGGTGGAGCAGTACAAGGCAGCGTTTGCCAGAGAGTGTGGCAAACCCTGCCTGTTTGCAAGGATGTGCCAAGGCGGATTTGCTTAGACTCAATGGATAATGGGGTTTCAAAGTGCAGATGAAGAGGCTGAAAATCCAAGGGCAAACTGTGGATGTCTAGTCCCTGAGTTGTGAGCATGAGCAGTATGTCTTACTGTTTAAGGTCTGTGGTGCCACAATGGTGTGCAAGTTACGGTGTAAGCCGTAACATGGAATTCCCTTACTTTTTGGATCATGGTTGTAGGTATACGAGCCTTAACTCCGTTGTTAAACCATAGTTTTTTGTTCCTGAATTGGTTTACCTACACCCCATTATGGGCTATGGGCACTGGGTAATCCCAAATTCCCATTGCTTTTAATTGGCAATCTGGTTGTCTCTATTGTTTCCAGTGGGAATTCCTTGTCATTAGTTTTAGTATGGGTGTTTTTTATATGAGATGCTACCCCACATGGCCACCCAGGAGCCACGGAGTCCACGATTCATTTGAAGTAGAGCTAAAATGAAAAATCTCTGTCATTGCTGTTTTTGATGGAAACAGCTGTTTTACCTTCATTTGCGTGAGGAGGAAATCTACCAGTATTTTTGAACACTTTCTGCCATTTCAGTAAATTCCAGTAATTTCCAGTATTATCAGTATTTTTCTGTAATTTTTGATATTATTGGTATTATCAGTAATGTGGGAAATACCAGAAATTACTGAAATAGCCAAAAATAGTGGAAAATCATGTAAAATGTCAATAATGTTGGCAGATTACTTCCTCGCTCCTAAAAGATCAGTATTTCCCAATAGAATGAAAGCACCTGCCCTTGTTTCAGGCCTAATTGGAAGGTGGAGCTGAGGAATCCACGCTCCCATGAGCCACGGAGCACCCACTCATGACCACGCATGGAGCACTACTAGGAAATCCAGAATGCTCTGTGTGGGGTGAAACAACTAGATCTGTAGCAATGGGTGGACATGGAGTCATGGCAGGCATGGAGTCATGGACATGGCGGACATGGGGCGGTCAACCGTGCCAGAAAATCTGACCACCATGCAAAGCTTTTGTGGGTGGGGAACATGGCCCTTGAAAGTCACAAGAACTGGCCAGGAGCGCTGGGGAGCCTGGGTTCCTCAGCACTCATGCCGGGGAAATGTCAGTTGCAAAGGTCAGCCTGATGTGCTTCCCCCTCCCCCCGGTCCATGGTGCAGGGAGTGCTAGGTGGCTGCCTCCTTAGCTGGGGTATCCACACTCGGAGCTGCCTGTTTGAATCCCTCTCCACACACTCCCCCTGAGCGGGTGCTGCGTGGCAGTGCCACTCAGCAGCCACGGACCCTCTCCACCCATCACCTTGCTTGTTTAAAAACATCCTATGTCCTACTTGTCGTGTACCTTGATCCTCAGGGTATTCCACAGAAAACTGTGGCCCGAGTTTCAGCACTAGTCACATCTCGTTTCAACTTTAGTCTGCAGGTTTGGCGCAGTATATGTCACAAAGCATAGAAGGAGAGTTGCTGTTCTTCAAGTATTATTAATCCCTCATTTTACGTATTTTGTAAAGGCTACATTCTCTATCAATGGGAACATTATGATTAACTATCTGTTCCCTCCATAGAGAAAACCTTTACCTTTGCTGAAGGATTTCTGCATTTCCCCCCTCTGTACCATACAGTGGAGAGGTATGCTGAATTTACAATTAATAATTTTCTCCTTAGTGAAAGACCTCAGCTGCTACCTTCACAAAACACTGCCCTTTATTAAATGTAAAGTTTCATACTGCATATGCTTCATAACTTCTATAAAGGTAATTGGTTCAAAATTAATGTAGCAAAATAAATTCCAGTTAGAAAAAATGAGCAAAATCTCCTTCACAGAACAGACTACACAAAATACCAGAGCATTAGCTAAAATTAGGAACATTAAAATGATGGAAGAAGTAAAACTACTAAGAAGACTTCTGCAGGGTAAGCTACAGTTTGCTAATGTCAGAGTGCTTGAATCTGCAGATATTTCTTCAACAAATACAGGCACTACATTGAAATATACCATGTTTTTAGAACTTCTTAAGCTGAAACAATTTGACTTGGTTTCTAATTCACTTCTTTTTACTTTGCTGTTAAGGTAGATGGAAATATACAAGAGAAGAAAGATAAGTCATTTGAATAGTTATCAAAACACATTGCATTCCTTTATGAGTACAGCAAGTCTTAATGTTAATGAAATTCTTCCTTTCAAATTATATCCACAAGGCAAATATTAGATAAGACCTTGTTATCAAGGGTAAAATGTGATTAAATTGCTGGTTTTTCATTTACTAATCCAGGACAAAGTTGTAGGACAATGGAAAAAACGTATTTAAGAGGTTTCTGTTGTTTCGATAAAGTGACTCTTCATTTGAAAGTGAAATCACCCTGGCACATATTTGGATATATATAATTCCTTTTCAGATAATTAATGAGTTGCTTTAATGAAAAAGTTCATGCCAAATGGATTCTATGTTTCAGGAAACTGATAAAGAAAAAGACCAAAGTTGCTTTCAGACCTCCTCCGTGCATATTCTGGCTGTGGGAGGGAATGCACAGCCAGGATTTCCTGCTCTGTTTCTCTGCGGGTGTTTGCTGGCAAAACTGTGTGTGTGTGTGTGTGTGTGGCTTTCAGACCAACAGAACCTTGCACATTTCCTGGATGTGCATTTTTTTACCCGGACTTAAGAACAAAGAGCAGTGGCAGCAACTCCTGCATGTTTTGAGAAGCAGACTTGGTAAGTCGCCGACTTCAGAGGTCTAACCGGCTCTGCTTCTCAAAAAATGTGGCAGTTGCTGATGCCACTGTTTGCAATGGTGCCCAGGTAACTTCCAGTTGGGGGGAGTTTACAGAACCCAGACTCTTAAGTTCAGGTAAAAAAATGTGTCTGACTAAACACACCCTCATAGTCAAAATTATGTGACTCAGACTTGTGTCCAATGCTACACGTTGGGCACAAAAACAAACCCCAGTTGTGTGCTGCAGGCCTTGTTCTGGAGGTACATGTGGCTTGGGCCTGAGTACACGTGTGTGCACTGTGTGTTCTGTGAACACCGGTCTACAGGGCTTGAGATCAGCCTCACTACACTATTTTAGCTGTTTTCATCTTCAGTCAACATAGAACAGAACTAAATGATATACTAAAAGAACCTTCAGTTTAAGGGAGAAGTTAAGGCCCTTAGAAATTCAATCATGTTCCAAAAAGCATAGAAATTCTGTTAAGGCTACCACCTTAATTTCTGTGTCATGTAAGCAGTAAAGACATTGTACAATCTCACATATTGTGCTCGCTTACAACTTAGGCTCTATGCACCCACATTTTGCCTTCATCTTTCAGCCCTGGTCCTCTTCCTCTGCAAATTGGGGCAACACTGAAGTTGGGGACAATGCTATGTAAATGTTTAATAAGAATTTAAAGTTGGTACATATTGCAATTAATAAAATGGCATGCCTTTTGGAAGGAATAGAGGCAACCGCAATGCCAGTTTGGAAATAATTCCTCTTATCATTTTCAGATCCCATTAAGTGGCAGTGAAAGAATACAACAGTGGCGCATCTTTGGGGTTTGGAAGAGCAAGAGGATGTGGCAATAATGAGTAAGGCACCAGGGAGAGGGTATTTTCAGACGTTACGAGATCACGGTGAACCACGGTGAATACCCACCTGTGGTCACCGTGTCTCGAACGTCTGTTTGGCGGCTGCCAGATGTTCGCCACGGTCAATACCCGCAAGGGGTCAATTTGAATCACGCTTCCTGGGCTAGCCAGGGGAATGTCCCGGGAAGCGTGGTCAAAAAGATCCCCAGCGGGGACCAAAAAAAAGTAACGTCTGGCCGGTTGCCACAGCCCGGGATCCCCGGCGGGATCCTGGGCCATGGCGCTTCCGGCCCTATGTGGCGGCCGCAGTGGCCCCGCCGCCCGCCCGTCTTCCTGGAGGGCGGGTGGCGGGATGCGTGGAGGGGGCGGGGCCGTGCAGCTGCATGTTGTGCTGTGTGGCCCCGCCCCCTCCCACATTCCCTACCGGGATCTCCCCGGCACGTCTGCTATGGCGTTACGGGGTGATCCCGGGGGGGAATGACTTCGGTGATTTCGGTACGGGGCCAAAGGGCCCCGTAATGTCTGAAATCACCCAGAGTGACTAGAACGGGTTGAATAAGAGGAAGGAACAGGGATAGGGTGTAGTAGAAAGGAACTGGGTGGAATGACAAGAGGAATGCCATGCAAACAGGTAGAATGATGAGGTTCTGAGTGAAATAAGTGATTCAGAAAAGTGATAGGATACCATGAGGAGCATTACTACCATTCCACCCAGTTCCCATAGCTAGCTTCCTCTTGTTGCACTCTGTATTGCCGCCCTCCCTGTTATACTACCTCCTCTCCGGTTAAACATATTTTTGGCTGCAAATTTTTTGTTTGTTTTTTTTCATTATATTTCAATGAAACATGGAGAAGTGGTATCTCAAATGGAAGGCATTAATTATACCAAAGTTCAAAAAGATTGGATAAAGGAATCCGATTATATAAGCAGTTCAATTGTTATTTTTCAAAAATCTGCATACACATTCCTGCCTGTAACTTCTTTGCCTCCCACCTAATGTAGATGAAACTTGTCAAATCTGTACCCCTCCCAACTATTACTATCTGTCCCAACTTTCAGAAGGATTGGATAAAGTGTCCTAGTGATATAAGCAATTAACATATAAATGTATTCCTGTCTGTAACATCTTTGTAGTCCAACCAGTGTACATGAAATTTAGCAGGGTTGTACCCCACCCATTCCAGATCATCTCAGCCAAATATCAGATAGGGATGGGTGAATAGAATGTGGTTCGGATGTTCGGTCGTTCAGTTCGAAACCTGAGTTCGGGTTCGATGGTTCGGTTCAGACGAGTTCGGGTTGGCCGAACTTGGCTGAACAGTCAAAAATAGTGATATCGAAACTGAAATAGAAACAAAACCAAAACCTAATTTTTGGTCCTGAAAATATGTTTTTCCTGCTCACGAATTCATCCAAACTCATCCAAACACGACCGAACTGTTCGGTCATTCGAGAGTTCGGTTCGGATGTTCGATTTGGATGTCCAAACAGACCAAGTTCGGTCCAAACTCCGAACATCCAAACCGTGTTCGCCCATTCCTAATATCAGAAGAATGTGATAAAGGGTCCCAATTTTACAAGACTGCACCACATATGCAAAGAAGGAGCCTATATCAGGGATTCTCTCATGTGTCACTGTGGTAAAAGTTCTGTTTGTAATGCCAATTGGCCAGCAGAAATGTCAACCAAATATCCTCAATATGTGCTTCAACCACCACAACTTCTCTCCCCCACTTGTTACTGGGAAGTTGGAAGCATCTGTTTAGGAAAGAGCCAATAGAGATTCTCTTATGTTCTCTGTCACAATGCTGCAGGATCCGATTGTGATGATAATTGGCCAGCCTGGATGTGTAAACCATGTCTCCTAATTGCTGTGATGCTATCCCTAAAGTCCCAGTTATGTCCCTTTTGTGCCCACCTCAAAGCCACCACTGAATGGTCCTGTAAAGCTGGAAACATCCAGTAATTGGCCAGTGAATGTGTCTGTCAGTCCGTTGGGTTGCTCCCCATACTTCCCCCTCTCATACAGCCTACCTTCCCCTGCCATTCCAGGTGCCTGACTCTGACTGGCACTGCATGTGCTTCTATTTATCTGAATAATGGTCTTCAAGGGGACCACTTCATGTTACAGCCGAAAATGCATTTTCAAGTTAAATGGCTTATAACATCAGGACCCTTTATATAATTGTTCTGAAATTTGGGAAGATTGGTAATCTTGGGGAGGGACATAATGTTTCCAGGTTTCATGCAGATTGGATGGAAGATAAAGAAGTATTATCCAGGAATATGCATGCAGCTTTTCTTAAAATCACAATCTTCAATTGCTCATAAAATCGAGTCCCTTTATCCAATATTTCTGATATCTGGTACACAGTTTCCCCACGTTTCGGGTAAAATATCCCCAGGTTTCATCAGAATCTAGTAAGAAAAAAAAAGTTATAACCAGAAATAAATTTCAGTTTTTTCCCATTATTTCAAAAACATTTTTTTTTTTTTTTTTCTTTTCATTATTATTATTTTTCATTTTCATTATTACAATAACAAAAATGAAAATGAAAATTATTTTTTTCATTTTTGTTATCATAATAATGAAAACGAATTGCACACCCGCAGTGTAGCGAAACGCAGTAAGGGGGTGCTATACAGCTGAGCCACCCACCTCACTTTGTTCGTCCAAATCTCTACCTGGGGTCCCGACAGTTGGAAAACCCCTCAAGAACCTAGTTTTTTCTGAAACTACCTGGGTTCCAGAAATCAGAGGATATGTGAACCCCAGAAGTTTATAAGCCCACAGCTTCCCAAGGCACTCTAGTCCCCTTTAGTGTTCCATTAGTGGGGGAGATAGCTGTGCCCTTGTCATGGATGGACCATTATCTCCTGCAGACCTCTCTCCTAGCGTACGTCTTCCCCCAGAAGGATGTTGAGCTGATTTGGATGGTTCGTCCCCAGAGGATGATGGAATCAGAATGGTTCCAGAATGCTCTGGGGGAAATACCCTCCAACCTTGACAACCATTTCATTGATGACCTCATTGTGCTGTGGAACACTTTGCTGACGGAGGCCATAGATCAGATGGCTCCTAGTTGTCCACTGCCCAGGCGGCAGCTCCGAAGACCTCCTTGGTTTTCTGAGGAGTTGCAGTGGCTGAAGCGAGATGGGCAGTGGTTGGATCTATGGTGGTGGCGTTGTTTTCATGCTGAAGCTGATAGATTGTGGCATAGAGCCAGTTTACAGGCCTATGCCATGGTGGCTATGCAGGCAGCAAAGAAGGAGTTCTTTGCTGCCCTCATAGCATCCGCAAAATCCCATCCAGCGGCGCTATTCTGGGTAGTGCGGGGGCTGGTCAGTCCAGCCACCCTCAACCTTGGAGTGGAGTCATCTACTGCCCGCTGTGACATGTTTGTGGATTATTTTGTGGACACAATCACTCATATTAACCATTATTTTGATGCAGTATTTATTACACATGGGGAACCAGAGGTTATGGAAGTTCCATTATGTTCAGTTTTCTGGGATCAGTTTCAGTCAGTGACATCCGCAGACACGGTGGATGCTTTTGGGGTGGTCAGGACCACTTCTTGTGAATTAGATCCTTGCCTGTCCTGGCTGGTTAAGATCTGCTGGGAGACAATGGGGCCACTGCTGGCTGGGATGGTTAACGCCTCCCTGCGGGAGGGCAGAGTGATGGGCTGTCTTAAGGAGGCAGTGGTGCGGCCTCTGCTCAAGAAACCATCACTTGACTCTGGCTCCCCTGCCAGCTATCAGCCTGTCTCTAACCTTCCCTTTTTAGGGAAGGTTATTGAATGGGTAGTGGCTCAGCAGCTGTGGGGGCATCTTGATCGCATTGGTTTTCTTGATCCCTCTCAGTCCAGCTTCCATCCGGATTATGGCACCGAGACTACGCTTGTGGCTTTGGTAGATGACCTGTGCCAAGATATGGATTGGGGTTGCTTGACCCTGCTGATCCTTTTAGATCTGTCGGCTGCATTTGATACTGTTGATCATGAGATGTTGGTGACGTACCTGCAGGACTGTGCAGGAGTGGGAGCGATGGTTCTTGAATGGTTCTGCTCATTCCTGACCAGAAGAATCCAATGTTTCTCGGGGACTGTTTTTCATCATACTGAGAATTCTCATGTGGAGTTCCTCAGGGTTCTGTTCTGTCCCCTCTTCTGTTCAACGTGTATATGCAGCTGCTCAGCGAGGTGATTAGAGGTTTGGTGTATGGTGTCATCAATATGCTGATGACACCCAACTGTACCTCTCTTTTTCAACAGACCCAGGTCCGGCAGTCTCAGTGCTTACTCGGTGCCTGGCAGTTTTGAAGGATTTGATGAGGGCTAATTGACTGCGTCTGAATCCTGACAAGACAGAGGTGATATTAATGGGTAAGGTGATGGACTTGGCAGCCCCCATTATTGATGGGATCTGTCCTCCATTGACCTCCCAGGTACGGAGTCTAGGGGTGCTCCTCAATGCGCAGTGCCTCCTGGATCTCCAGGTGGAGGCTGTGGCGAGAAGTGCTTTCCACAGGTTGCATCCGGTGTGATGGCTTTGGGCGTTTGTTTCAGACTCTGACCTGGCCACAAGCATCCATGCTTTCATCACCTCTTGACTAGACTACTTTAACACACTCTATGTGGGGCTACCCATGGTGATGGCTCAGACATTGCAGCTGGTGTGGAATGTGGCGGCCCATCTCCTAGTGGGACTGGGCCACCAGGAGCGTATTACACCAGTGCTCCACTCTCTGCACTAGCTGCTGGCGGTTTTCTGGGTCCAATTCAAGGTGTTAGTTTTAACCTATAAAACCCTAAATGGTCTGGGCCCTACCTATCTACAAGACCGATTCACACCCCATGGTCTAGATTGGCCCTTGTGGTTGTCCAAGGACTGCCCTGCTTGCGACCCCCGAGTTTCTCAGGTGGCCATGCAGGAGAAGGCATTCTCGGTGGCCATGACATGCCTATGGAACTCCCTTCTAGTGGAAACCTGACTTGCCCCAGACCTTCCCTCTTTTCAGAAATGTTGCAAGACCTGGCTGTTCCACCAGGCATTTGGCGGGGGAGAAGGGCGATGGGTGGGGGGGTAGGGGGGTGTTTTCTCTGCTTCCTCCTTTTTATGATGTGTTTTAATGTTTTTTTATTGTTGTAAGTCACCCCAAGCTTCCTGTGGCATGAGGGGTGGAGGAATAAGTTTTTAACCTAAATTTAAAAAATAAAAAATAAAATTTATCTGATGTTCTCCCCCTTCCAGGAGACAGAACCCTTGGAGCCACTCAGAGATGCTTAGCTTGGTCAAAAACTGTCTGGGCTAAAAGAGTCAGAGGGGAATTCCTCTCTCCCTCTTTGGTAGCTATGCCTTCCAGGTGAAGGGAGGCGTTATTTGCAGGTAAACACACACACACCCAGTGGAGTTAAGAATAGAAAAAGCTTAGGCTTTACTCATAGGGTTAAACAGGTACAAAAAGGCAAAAAAGGGTAAAAAGCAAGATAAGTAATTGAGCAAGCCACAGAGTCCAGTTTGAGGGGTACGGGGACCACTTTTGAATTTGAAACTGTCTAAACTGTAGTGGTTCAGGCAAGTAATCTGGTGGCATCTAACTCCACGTAGAGGTAACTTACATAGGGCTCAGTTCTTAATTCTGATCTGGGAAGCCCCAGAGGGGCAGCAGTAACTTACAGCACCTGCAGGACAGCAACATGCAGAGTGAGCGGCGCTAGGACTTCCGGGTTCGGGGGCTCAAAGGCGGCAGTGGGACAAGGCAGCACTGAAGCACCAGAGGGGCGGCAGTAACTTACAGCACCTGCGAGACAGCAGCATGCAGAGTGAGCAGCGCTACAAATCTCTCCTTAAAACTCACCTCTTTCGCTCTGCTCCATCTGACTCTTTATCCTGCTGAGCCACTATTCCTATACCTACGGTCTGTTTACCCTTATCCTTGCCACATGGACCTGCCTGCTGTCATTCTCATCGTAACCAAGCCAAGTACGTGCACTTGAGACCTCGCATCTTCATGAATGTTAGACCCCTTGTCTCTCCCTCTGTTCCCCTTCCTAAGTCTCTCCCCCAGCTCCTGTCTCTCAGATTGTAAGCCCTAGGGGCAGGGACCGTGTCTATTTTATTACTTTGTAAAGTGCCAGGTACACTGCTGGTGCTATATAAATGTTTGTTAATAATAATAATAATAATAATAATAATAATAATAATAATAGGACTTCCGGGTTCGGGGGCTCAAAGGCGGCAGCGGGACAATGTGGGACCGAAGGCACGCGCCGTGGTCAGCATACCTAAGGACTGCGCGCGCAAGGGTGCAGCCTTGTGCGCCTGGCCTTGTGCACTGGCAGGGCAGCAGGAGCCCATAGTCTGGGCTATTGTGTGACATGCTTGCCTTACTAAGGGACTAGACAGTTTTGTTTCCCCTTTGAGAAAGAATAAGACTTCCTTCCTACATTTGCCACAGGGGACAAGGCAGCCATGTCACCCCCCAAGAAGGGGTAGGACTGCTTTCCTACATTTGCCACAGGGGACAAAGCAGCCGTGTCACCCCCCAAGAAGGGGTAGGACTGCTTCTCTACATTTGCCACAGGGGACAAGGCAGCCATGTCACCCCCCGAGAAGGGGTAGGACTGCTTCTCTATACTCACTACAGGGGACAAGGCAGCTGTGTCACCCCCCGAGAAGGGATAGGACTGCTTTTTTATATTTGTTACAGAGGACAAGGCAGCCATGTCACACACACCCCGAGAAGGGGTAGGATTGTTCTGCTACTTTTCTACAGGGGCCAAGGCAGCTGTGTTACCCCCCCCCCAAGAAGGGGTGGGACTGCTTTTTCTTTTTACACTCTTTATAGGGAACAAGGCAATTGTCTTGTTCCCTGAGAAGGGGTGGAAGTGAGTCAATATATTATATTTGCTGTAGGGACCAAGGTAGCTGTGTCACCCCCTGAGAAGGGGTGGGACTGTTCTTTTTAAAATTGTTTTAGGGGACAAGGCAGCTGGGTTATCCACTGAGAAGGGGCAGGGCTATTCTTTTTTAATTTCTTTGGGGGTTCACTCTTCATTTGTTTATTTGCTTATTATGTCAACTTATAAGCGCTCCCACTCAGAGGCGGCTTGCACCTACCCTCCCGGGATAAATCAAGCTAAACAGAGGAAAATGGATAGTTTTGTGATCTCAAATCCAAGACAGAGAGTGGTGGATGAAGGCCCATCTATTACAAAGGTGAATACTCCCTTCATACCTTCCAATTCATTGGATGAAAGTATACAGACAATTACTCATAACATACTTCATTCATCACCAGTTCCTCCTTTGGGGAGACAGGACTCCCTAAGTGGGAAAGTTTTGGAATGTTCAATGCAAAATGTTAAAGAGTTTAGACTGATGTCTTTTTTGACAGAACATGTAACTGTATGTTCTCAAACTATATGGTATATGTTATCACGACTTAAGATGGTTGACTCTAAATTGGAGGAGCTTTGGGAGTTAGTTTCTACTCACTTGGCTCCTATGGGTATTATTGAAGGAAATGAGGATATAGAGGGGAAGACGGTGGTTAAGCAGAGAGAAGAGGAAGGAGGGTTAAGGAAAGAAAATATGATAATCAAAACACAAGAGCAGAAGGAAGAGGAGGGGAAGGAATTTTCCTTCTCACCCTTAAATGTGATATTTACGGTATTAGTCCTTCTTCCAGGTTGCTTGCCTTTTTGGAACTCCCCTCTAGATATAACGGAGCATTTAAGAACTTTGCTCCATAAACCAATTACCAGTATAAATATCTCTTCAGTAGATCTTATTTGTCATACGCCAGGGCGCTGGATTGTAAATGTTACTTTTGATGCAACCTTATGGATGTTGCTTGTTTTTCAGAAAGAGAGTTATTTAAAGACACGATCTATATTTTTATCCAGAGCTTATACTAGAATAGTAATGCAAGCTCTAGAATCAGAGCAATTGAGGGAAAGGATAAAAGAGACAATATCCCTCAAACAAAATGATTACTGATTGTGGAAGGGGCAGCTCAGGGGGCAAATAAGGAGACACAGCCCTACAGCGAGGTACAAGGGATATTAGAGGGGGAGGAGGTTGGTTTGATGACCTCCCTACAAGACAGCAGTAGAGATATGGATATAGGAGGAAGTAATAAGGAAGTTCCAGGTACTTTTGTACCTAGAGATGCACAAAAAATCTACAGGAGAACAGAGGAGATTGATCAAGATGATTCATTAGCTGGTATGGAACTCCTACGGGGCCAATTGGGGAAGTTAATGAATGAAAATCTATCATATTTAGTAAACAAGGAAAAAAGGGAGAGAAGGGATGTGAGAAATCCCCTGGATAAGGGGGGCACAATTTAGAATTGACTGTTAAATCCCCATTTGGTTTTACTGTACCATGGAATGCTGATATAGGTGGAAGGAGTACAGTTATGAGTACAGTAGTGGCATCTAAAAGCCAGCAAGGAAATAAGATGGTCTCTTGGGATCATTTATCAGGAGATTTGGTTGTTTTACAAACCTCCTTTAGGGAAACTGATTGAAGCAAGAGCTATAGATCAGTTGGATCAAAGACAAGTGGGAGATAGGAAGGGAAAACAAGTTGCAGGGCTATCAGTTCTGGAGGTAAGTCATGAAGAAGTAAGAATTGGGGTAGTCCCTGTAGGAGAGGTAAGCCTGTTAAATTACTCACAAGGAGGAAATAGAACAGAAAAGGAATTGGATGGGGGGAAATCAAGGTTTACAACAGAGAAGGAGGTGAGATTGTCAGGAATGCCTCCAATGTCAGAGGAGGCTTATGCTAGAGGAGAAAATTTAGGTGAGATCCAATGACAAATTGAAAGGCCTCATGTCATAAGGTTGGCATCCTGGAACCTACATGGATGGGTCTCATGGGTGGAATATGGAGGTATTGAGGAAATCCAGATACATGATATTCTGTGAATACAAGAAACATGGATAGAAGGGATAGGAAGACTAAATCTGGAGGGATATGAGATCTGGGCATGTCCAGCTACTAGGGTGTTTAAATATGGAAGGGTGGCAGGGGAACTTGCAATTTTAATGAAAAACAATAATAAAATTAAGGGGGAGAAACTCTCTAATCCTCCCTTGAACTCAATGGCAGTAAAATTTGCCTGGGAAGACCATGGAGGGTTAATTATTATAAATATCTATATCTCGTGCTTCTCAAAGAACTCAGAAAGAATAGAAATTTGGAAGTCTGTAAGCAATTTTATAGAAGAATGTTGCAGGATTTTTCAAAACTATGTTCCCATTGTTATGGGGAATATAAATGCAAGAATAGGAAATTCAGATATGAGGGTTTATGAACAGCTGGGTATAGAAGATGAATGGGATGTACAAGGCACAAGCTGGGTCTCCAGAGATTGTATATGTAATTCTAAAGGAATCCAATTTATTAAATGGTTGTTTGAGATGAAGTGGGTTGCCCTAAATGGGAGAGGAAAGGTAGATTGTTGTGGAGCTTATACATATATTGGAGAGCGAGGAGAAAGTGTACTTGATTATATATGTGTCCCGATGGTGTACCTAGAAAGGTTCTCAGATTTTGCAGTAATGCATACAGGGGCGAGTGATCATCAATTGATAGAGGTGAAGGTTGAAATAGGAGATCCTGTAGGACCTAGTAGTGTATGGGGTAAGGATGTGTCCCAGGTTTTCACGCCGATTAGGGGGAAGATAAATTGGAATCCTAAAACTGCCGAGATAGCAATGGATCTATCTAAAACCCCAGAATGTACAGAATTGGTCAAAAGGTTGATAGACCCTATGACCTCTGATGCAGTAGCGCTAATAACATATGAAGATTTGGTTGACATATTTTGGAAATTATTGAAATCTGTGCATCAGGAGGGGTTTAATGGAAAATTTTTCCCTTGGTTTGATAAAGAATGTAAGAGTCAAAAGAGAGTAGTCAACATAGTAGCTCGTCAATACAGGGTAAATCCAGAGAAGGGAAATCTTGAAAAGTTAAAAGTGATCAGGAAAAGATACAGGCAATTGGTAAAGGGGGAAAAAAATGAATTGTTAGCTAGCCCTATGGGGCAAGTTAAAGCAGGCGGTAGAACAAAAAGATAGCCAAAAAAAATGGAATCTCATTAGAAAAGGGTTGGGGGAAGGGCAGAATTGCTCAAACCCAGATATTCCGGTTAAAAGATGGGAAGATTATTTTCAGGGTATTTTTAGTGGTCCTGAGGAGGAACATTCAAATATAAGAGGAGGGTGGGAAATGGTTGAAAATCCACCTTGGAACCCTGTTGAGGAACCTGAGGTACGAGCACTTATCATGAGTATGCCATTAAGGAAGGGACCCGGAGAAGATGGGATTCCTGCAGAGATCTTTAGGAGCAACATAGATTTCTGGTCTCCTGTTATTATTAGATTATTCAACAGCATTAATGCCACAGGGTCTTTCCCTGTTGGATGGAATGAGAGCGTGACAATACCAATTTATAAGAAAGGGCCTAGAGATGACCCGGCAAATTATAGGCCCATAAGTCTTTTAGATGTAATGGCCAAACTATATGTCAAATACCTCCTGGGGAAATTGGAAGATTGGGCAAAAAAGGAAAACATCTTTCATGAGGAACAGGCAGGCTTTCAAGCCGGCAGTGCCACAACTGGTCATTGTTTTATATCATCACACTTGATTAGAAAATACACCCAAACTAGGAAGGGGAACCTATTTGTAACATTTGTTGACCTTAAATCAGCCTTTGGTCTGATAGATCGGGCGTGGCTCTGGGGAAAATTATTGGCTACAAATTTGGATAGACGTCTCCTTTTTTTGGTCAAAGGGTTATATAGTCACACCTGTATGAAAATCCGAATAGATAAGGAGGGTCATTTGACAGGGGCTATACCAGTTCAAATGGGAGTGAAACAGTGTCTTAGTGCCTTTTTTATTTAAGTTTTATATAAACATTATCATTGACGCATTCCAAAATAAACAAATCTTTGCTCCGAAGTTTGGTAGTAGAGAAACTGCTCTGTTACTATATGCGGATGATATGGCATTGTTGTCTGTTGCAGAATTGGGGATGAGAAGGGTCTTGGAATTGTTGGGTTCTTACTGTAAAAGGGAGAAACTCAAAATATATTATAGTAAGACAAAGGTGGTTGTCTTTGATAAGAAAACCCGAATTCGGGTATGGTATCTAGATGGTCATAAAATTGTGCAAGTACCGTTCTATAGATATCTAGGACTATGTTTTGCAGCCACAGGTACTTGGGCACAGCACCTGGCATCGGCTAAGTTGAAGTCCCAACAAACGGCAGGGGAATTGTAAAATTTTGGGCTACGGGAGGAGGTAAGATGACCAAGCCAGCTATTAGTGTGTTAGCCCAAAAGCTTATTCCACAGCTCCTCTATGGTGCGGAAATTTGGGATTTTGAGGCCGGGACACTTGAGGTAGTTCAAAATAGAGTTCTCAGGAGTCTCTTAGGAGTACCAATGTATACACCTGCGGCCTTTTTAAGAGCAGAGTTGGGGATAGTTTCAGTAGCCACCCAAATTCAGATGGTTATTGTAAATTTCTGGATTAGACTGTGGCTGATGCCTAGGAACAGTCTCACTCATGCCTGTTGGGAGGAACAGGGGGAGAGGATTGAAAACCAATCATGGAGATTTCATCTTATCGGTCTCCTTAGGGATATCGGATTTTCCCTGGAAGCCTTGGAAAGACTTCCTAAAAGCACCTTGAAAAACCTTCTGAAACTGAGAATTTCGGATATTGGAAAGCAAGAGGCCCTGGTGGCAAATTCGATAATAGCCCTTAATTATGGGAAATATAAAACTTTGCACAGAATGGAACAATATCTGGTTAATATTACAAATTTTGCCATGAGACAGGCTCTTACCTTAGTAAGATTTCAGTTAATGCCTTCTAAGGTATTCGAGGGCAGGCTAAAGGGAATACCCTATGAAAATAGGATATGTGACTGTATGACAGGGGTGGAAGATCAATTGCATTATTTATTGGAGTGCAATAAGTCGGCCGATATTCGGTATAAATATAGAACAATGTTTGAGGTAAAGACCCCTAGGTCCAGTTCTGTTCAAAAATTAAAATGCATTTTGGCAAGTGAGTCCGATAAGAAAATGTTTAGGGTAGCAATTTTTCTGCTGAAATTAGCAAAAAGAAGAGTTCAGGGTCAAGAGTTATAGTTTTATTAATGTGGGAAGAATTACCTTTTTGGAAATGAAATGATATGTAAGGAATCAGATGTAGGTTCTTTTCTGTAAGTTTGATTGTCTTTTTCTATATACAGTTTGTAAAATTGTACCAACCATTGGTTGTATCAATAAAGTATATACTACACTACTAATTCTGATCTGACAAAAGCCCAGATCTTGTAGATGTCAGAGGAGGCAGGAAGAGGCAAGAGAGCAATGAAGGGGCAGTCTATCCCTTTTAAAGTCCTATCTCCCTCTGTTGAGATTGGTTCATTGGAGGTCACTAGTCTATGACCCAGTCCAAGGCAGGGAGGTCTCTGCCCCACCATGTGGTGACAAACCAGTTACTCAGTTCAGGAATGTCAGGAATGTGGCTAGCACCCCCTCTCCCCCTATTATCCAATGGTCAAGGCTGGCACACGCAACTCTGCGGTATTCCATGTGGCAATGGCCAGCCAAAAGTGAAGCTGCAGCATGGGTTCACCAAGAAGATGGTCTGCAGTTCCACCTTGGGCCAGTACCCCAGGTTTGACCTGACCTGCTCCACAGTGGGACTGAAAGTGGGACTGGTCCTGAGCAGGCACCACTGTGTGTGACAAAAAGCCTTTTGCCCGTGCCTTTACCTCTAGAGGGACCCTAGTAGGACAGTGTTGCATTCCTGAATAAGGTGGGACCTGCCCTCCTTTCTCTTGTAAGCACATGGCAACCTAGCCAGGGGCAGACTGTGGGCCAGGGCACCAGATCCATCTAAAACAGACAAAGGTGGAGCTGCAAGCAGGCGGATGTGTAGGTGCAACCCCGGACCAGCTCCACGGGCAGACAGCCTCCACATCTGTCTGTTTTTACACCCACTGTATTTCCCAGGAGTCTTGGGTTCTCTGTCAGGGTGGGTGGGGGCTAGTGGATTAGAGGGTGGACTGGGCTTCTCCCCAAATATACACCCCTCCCAACACCTCGCTATCCTGTCCCAATACATACACTTCCCCCCTGCCCTTCAACCTTCAACCCAAATGAAAGGATATACAAAAAGGAGGAAGTGAAGGGTCAGAAAGCTGTCCCCTCACTTCCTTCTGTCCCCTGATTCAGTGTTGTCCCCTACACCTTCACAGGAAGAGGATTGGGACTGAAAGACCACGGCAAAGTATGCATGAATGGAACTTAAGCAGATGGGGAACACTTACGTTTGTCTCAGCTCTACTCACCTTGATTGTCTTCAACTGTATCGCTGCAAAATCGTATTGCATTTGTTTTAGTATCTTAAAAAATGAAAACGAATCGCATACCCCAAACTTTTTTTCTGTCCACAAGGTAGTTAATTGTTTATGTTGCACCAAGTGCAGTGAACTGAATATCCACCACCCTGTTGCCTCCTCATTTTATGTATAATGTGCTTCGGGTTTTGGTTGTTTTCCCGCTCTGGGTTTGGTGCCCTTTTAAAATATGCTAAATTTTAATCATCTCCCTACAGCAGAATGCCCAATGCAACCAAACTGTCCTCATTTTGGCAGCTCAGTCAATCTTTTTGTTCTTTCAGTCTCTGACAACTCAAACTAACAGTTGTAAAAGGAGGTTGTTGTCTGACAGTATAGGGATCTCAGCTTTATGCCTACAACAACAAATAGTGGTGAATGCTGTTTCCAGTGGAAACAGGTAATTCACCTTCATTTGCAGGATGTGAAAACTTAATGGCTCCTCCACTTTTTGTCATTTGTCATTATTTTTTTCAAGTTGAACAGAGCTGCATCGGGGCTGATCCCAAATCCTGTGTGCGGGACATGCACCCCCAAGTCTGTGCAGGTGTCAAAGTGCCAGGGAAATACTGGAAATTGCTGTAAAACTATCCTAAAAGTCCCAGAAAGTGATGAAAATTGACCAAAAAAAGAGAAACAATCCCCCAAATGATGAAAAAATGCTGGAAAGTAATGAAAATGTTGGGGGGAAATGCTGGAAAGTAATGAAAATGGTGACAAAATGCTGGAAAGTCATGAAAATGATGGGAGATGACAAAAAAAAAATCACAGGTACTGATATCAACAATGGTGGAAGCATGAAATCACTGAAGACTGACAAGGTATGGACAAACACTCATAAGCGCTCCTAAAAGGTCAGTATATTTTTTCAGACTAGGAACACTTTCTCTCGTCTCAGTCCAACTTACCTTGATTGTCTGTAACTTCACTGCAATACTGTATTGTTTGCAGAACAATAAAATGCTGTGTAGTGAAGTAAGTTAAATATCTGAAAATAAAATACTAAAGGAATGGCTGCTAGGTTTTTTCAAAGCATTGCATGAGTTTCTGGATCTGCTACTCACATGAAAAGCCACAGTAAAAATGTCAAAAAATTCCATGCAGCTTTTAGAAAACATATATGCAACTGAATTTTCAACCATCTTATATTAAATACTCTTGGATTCTAAAAACATTTACTTCCAATTTCAAACTATGGTATAATATTTTGCTGCTTTTATTGTCATTAACAACCTCATATTTTGCTTGAAAGTAAAAATAAAACTAAAAAGCTCCTCTGTGCTTTTCATTTTTTTTCATGTTGTTTTCAACCAGTTTTTAGTTTCTGAGCATTGTAGCAATGTTAATGGAAAAATGAGTCTCCTAGTCAAATCTAACTCACCAGGTTTGGCATAGAAAAATCTTTCCACCCTATCAACAGCAGCACGGCAGTTCCCAAGCCACTGCCTCCTAAGTCACCTCTTACTTCACACTGAAAGGGACTTGGAAATCCACATTCTCCAAACACATCCTTTATTTCTTAATGCATCAGGATGCTGAGTGCCTCAGGGTGTTTACAAATGTTATGCTACCACTGGTGGCCACACTTACCCCAGCAAGACCATTCATGGTGGTGCTATGTTTGTTCCCACCTGCCAAATGTTTGCTGTGGGCAGAAACAAACATACCCCAGACTGTGGCAGGATTAACTCTGGGTTGTGTGCTAGGCTCCCTGCCAGCCCATACCACCCCGAGCAGGATCAAAGTGTGGTGGCAACTAGCACCGTCACGTGTAAAAATACCCTCAGACAGCTGAGTCCCAGATGCACAGAATGCCTGGTAAATATCCCTAAATTTTGCCTTACTAGTACAATTTAAGTTTTTTATTTATTCTTCCCTACCCTATCCCAAAGGCTCAGGGTGGGTAACATGCACAAAAAACAAAATATAAGAGTTAATATAAAAACATAAAAACCATATAAAAGTCCCCTAGTCCCCCTCCAACAATTATCTTCACCTGTCAAATGCTTGACTAAATATAAAGTTCTTCCATTGCCTTGAGATACTTCAGCTTGGGCTCTGATGAACCTCCAGGGGAAGTCCATTGATTCCTCCATTTCTGGATCTCTCCAAGGGAAGAGCAGAAATTGCTCGTGTGTATTTCACTCCCAAAACATTTCTTTATATAATATCCAGCATAACTGCCCTGTAATAGATAGCCCTAAAGTTGCTGCAGTTAGACCCCAAAACGGGGCTGAAGTAAATCCCTGTGGGGTGCAGCCCTGCAGATCAGGTTGGGCAAGTGTCTGTACATTTAAGAACCTGGTCAATTAATTATCCTGTTAATGTGGTCCAGGTGGTCTCAGCTGGACATGTCAGGAAACGGTAAGCTGGTAGGGAGCACCAGCTCTAAAAGACAAGGCAGGAGACCCAAAGAACTCCAAGAAGCAGGGCCTGGTAGCCTTGTATCACCTGCAGAGGTCAGAGTGCAGAGGCATCGCATCTGAGTTGCACAGAGTATGAGAAGGAAAGAAAAGAACCTCTCAAACAAAAGGGGTTTGCCTTGATTGTCTGTGACTGCCATTGTAATACTGTGTTGTTTATAAATGTGCTCTGTAAATAAACCAACACTGAAGATGAAGAGCCAGACTGTTGTGGGTTTTGGAGCTGGATACCGCAAAAGCTTTCATGGGAAGGCTCTATCTTTGCACACTCACATCTTCTCTCTTTATTCCATATGTGCTTTATGCCCCCATTTATTCGGAATATGGGAGACTATGCTGTATAAAACACACATACAAGGTCAAATCTTGGCTCCACTGAAGCCAGTGAGAGCTTTGCCATTGCCCTTTTCAGTCACTGGGATAAGGGCAATGGCAAAGTCACACAGGCTGTGACTTTCAGCCTGTTCAGCTGATAGAATTCAGGGAATAAGTAGGGGCACTAGTTAGTAAATGTGTTGCATAGACTTTTTCTCTTGTGACTTAGGCCATTTTACATGAGACATCTCCCCCCCCCCTTTTTATTTATTTTTGCTTTCATCTCTCCTCTTTGTGAATTCATAACAAATTATTTGTTTTAGGAAAGAATAAATAAATTTAAGGTTCACTTACTTCCAAAAGAAACATAAGGTGCTAACAAATGAGACATTACCTCACCATTGCCCCCATTATCCCCTCGTTTGTTGCTCATTTTTTGTAATATTCATTTGTTGTAGGTCTTCCGGATGTTCACCTTGGGGCTGCCCCAGGGTCACTAATCATGTTGTTAACCTATGGAAGACTGATGATGCCATGTGGACTACTCTGGGCTACCACAGGGTAATGTTCTACCTCATGGCTGCCTCACGTGTTGGGGGGACAGGAAGCACCCAAACGGCCACCCCACCCAACATGCCATCTTTTTTGTCATGCATGTATTCAGCACCAGGGATTCTTGGGTGCCAGCCTAGAGCATCAGATGGCAATATAACTCTAATGGTGGAGAGGTGGGCTAGACGCATGGGCGGACCGCAGCAGAGAGGAATGCTTGCCTGTTTGTTTTGTTTCTGTGTGGAGTCTGAAGGTGGTGGCTGCCTGGGGGCCTACAGAGTGACCATGGACTCTGGGGGGCTCCCCTCACATTTGTTTACACCCATAATCTCATGAAGAGATCAGCTATAATAAGTTAGTTTGGATTTATTATATGACTTGATAACTCTATGCTGTAAAATAGATCAACCAGCTCCTTCCAACCTCTGCCTTAGGGAAAGTCCAGCACATTTTTGCTAGAGATAAGTTCACACAGCATTATCTGCTACCTATGCATATCAAGTACATATCTATATTATATGTGGGAGTCACAATGAATGGAACTTAATTGTTAGGACACTGCCTCAAAATAGCTATCTTTTTAGAAATGAGGTCACAGACCCTGCTAACATGTACTTCCTGACACTAGTCATCCTCAGAAAAATTGCTACCAGAGGTTTAGTACCTTACAGACAGTTGAAATTAACATACTGGGAACTGCTGACTCTGGAGATCTAGCTATAAACACATATTGCAAATAGAAGCCAATAATGAAGACAGGAGGGACAAACATATGACAGAAAATAAGGGGAGGTAAAGCTAACACATAACAAGGAAAACATCAACAGCACAACACATTAAATCAATAGATACTGCAGAAACATGTAGCAAGTTGAGGAAATGAGAGATAAGTGAAAGGGGGCACCCCTGCCTGCTGAGAACTCTGTTGAGATAAAAATAGATTTCACTGTAGAAAATTTCTGAAGCATAGCAAAAATTTACACTAATGTGGTGGAAAATAAAATGCAGAGGAAAGAAAGCCGAGGGTTATGTAATAAATTATGCTGCTTCACACTGCTTCAGTTAGATGAACTGGTCATTTCAATTACTTAGCCAAAATATTTCCCCATGTAGGACTGCCTCACTCCCTGGGTTCTGGAATGGCCATTTGTGGTTGGCCGGGGGTGCCCTTTTGGAGGTCCTCCATGTTTGATGGGGGCCCAAATTGGAGAAGGCATTCTTGGTTGCTGCACTTTGATTGGGGAACTCCCTCCTGGCAGAGATTTATTTGACTCAGGGTCTTTCCTCCTTCACACATCAGTGTAAAAATGGGCTGTTCCACCAGGTGTTTGGTGAGAGGGATAGGATAGGGTTGGGGGGGGGTGTTGATGGTTTTATTGTTATTTGTTTTAAGTTGTGTGTATATTTTATTCTTTTATACTGTACGGTGCCCTGAGCTGCCTTTAGCCGGAGGGCGCAGGATAAATTTTTTTTGTAATAAATAATTAATAAATAGATAAATTAAATACCTTACTCATGCTTCCAGAACAATCCAAGTTAATGGTTGTGTGGATAAAGGAAGCAAGATCAGGCCAAAGTAAAGGTGAAGCAGTGAGTGAGTTAAATCAAAATGATTGAGCACAGAGTGTAGCATTGGAAATAGTGATTGAAAATAGCTTCTGAATTGGCAGAGATTTTATTCCACTTAATTAAGACACTGATAATCAGAATATTCACTTGAAAGGCTCAGAACGCTGGGAACATCTCTTCTCCATACTATAATTTTGACTTTAATTGGGAGAGCTACTTATTTGAGAAGTTGTTTTTATCTCCTGAGGCTTCCCCCAATAAAGAGACTTCTACTGTGCTATACAAGCTATCTTAAGTTCTGTTCTAAATACCAAGCTACACTTGTTAAGGCATATTCAGTTAATTAGGTTTAATTAGGCCACTACTGTGAAGTGATTTTGTGAAGGTGCAAAAAATATAAAAAACCCAGGCTCATGGGGCCAAGCTCATTTTCTTATTGCCAGAATAGCTTTAATGTTTTCTTTCTAGCAAAGAAAAAGATTGTGTTTTTATGATACATAGAAGTAACCCATAAAATCGGTGATTCAAGCTTAAGACAAGTCAATGGCTCACCCAAATATACAATGGAAGCAATCATGCTAAATTCTATTTTGCAGCAACTAGCAAGAAAAAGTCATAAAAACGTAGAAAGTAAGTCTGGACCAAGCTAGAACTGGAAAACAGTGTTGCTTGGCAACAGCTTGATTGGAGTAGGAATAGTATTTGAGAAGACTGGTGAGAAACTAATTTGACAAATATATACACAGAGCAGAGGAAGAACAGTAAGACATAATTTGAGGATCTTAAAAATTCCCACTTTTCTTTTTGTTCATCTCGCCAGTTTTAGGTTCTTCTATGTGTCTTAAAATTGTGGGTTCTTTTGGATCAGTTCAGTGATGACTCAGACAAATGGGTGCCAAACAAAGCTGTTTTATTAAATATGAAGATAAAGCATAAAGATAAAAACAATAACCCCAATGAATACAGAAAGTAAAAAAGACTTCTCACACATCCCTTTGTGCATGTCGGGGAACTCCAACAATGGCTGCGAGATTATCCCCAAGGTGGGCCCCAGGTTCTGCTGCTCCCCTCAGCATGTCTGAAAAGTGGCTAGCAGTGAAGTTCCAATGTGGGTCACCGGCTGCTCTATCTTATAGTATTCTGCCTTCACAAACCCACTAGGCAAACACTGCGCATGTGCTAACAATTAACTATTGCCTCCCTCTGTCCTGAGTCATTCAGCTCCCAATTAGCCTTTCTCTGTGTATTGATAAGCGCTTTTCATAACATTACAGCTCTGGCCTTTGTATTCTGAAGAACAACTTATAAAATACAGCATAAGGTGCCAAAAAGACATGCTTACAACTCATGACATACAAGATGGATTCTTAAAGCAAAAGTAGGCTGAATAAGATATATAAGGGTTGGGTTCACTAATTGGCTCCACTGGTGTACATAGGTCTTCCACAATCTTTCACTACACTATGATAGTATCATCTAAGTGTGAAAACAGTCATGACGCTTGCTTGCTGTGGCCCTCTGTGGTCCTGACTCAGTGCACATCTGCTTCCCTGCTGGCCCGCTACTGCCCCAGGGTGGGTAGGTGGCTGTCCCAGAATGTGTCCTCTGGCGGATCCTAGGTGCACATCCCAGCAACAAAGAATTTCCCACACAAGCTAACGCAGGCCATAGTGGGTCAACGCATCTCTTCAGCTCTGCCATCCCACCATGGGGCAAGGGAAAGCATGACTGGGCTACCCGTCATGGTGGGGGTGGCACTGAGAGCAGGGCATGGGCAGGGCAGGGGTGAGGCTGACCACCTACGTGTCTGTTACCCCAACCACCTGGGATGCACTTGTGGTGGGACAGCACTCTGGACATTAGCATGTTTGGTTGGTGTCTCTCCCTGACCTGGAGACTGGTGGCTGATATTTCCTGGCCCACCATGAGCTGGGGAGCTGCTGCACTGCCTACTCATCTGTTTTCACCCTAAGTGTTGTATGTCAAATTTCCATTAATGACTGTGTGAATTATAAGTGCTCACAAAATGCAGAATAGTCCAACTTAGTTATGAGCATGTATGATTTGCATGTCACCAACTCCATGTATATGTTGTAATCTTCTTTGCTTCTATTAGTAATTTCTTATTCTATTCCTTCAGTTTCTGTTATAGTATATTTATTTATTATTTATTTATTTTGTTACATTTATTTGCCACCCCCATGCCCACGACATCTCGGGGCGGCTTCCAGCACAATATAAAACAGTTTTAAAAAACAATTTTTAAACATAAAACAAATTTAAAACACCCCCTCACAAAAATTAACCCTGAGACCTTTCCTCTCAGTTAGAAGCCAGCAGGTGGTGCTGGGGGCTGAAACATCTAGTCCCCGGGCCTTGACCTGCAGTGTTCCTCAGGGTTCCATTCTGTCTCCACTGTTGGATAAATGTAATGAAATACTATAACTATATGTAGTTATAGTATAGTATAGTGCTACTTATTGACAAATTCATCTCTAACATCTCTTGCTTTATGGAGTCTGGTTGCCACATTGGCCCAGTGAATAAGAGAGAAAAAATAATTAAGATACCATTATACCTTTTATTGAATCATTTCATCTGGTGAATGTGTGCAAGTGAACTCTGTGAAGCTCAAAAGCCTGTGTGCATTCACCAACAGAAGTTGTTCCAAATCAAAGATATCTTAGAAACACTTTTCTCTTGTTTAAACATTTAAATATTTTCACATGTAGAAGGAGCCTCACCAATAACATCCTCATGAAAAATTAAGCTTCCTAGCACCCCCTCTTCCCCGAAAAAGAGGGTACTGGATTTCTGTAAACTCTTGAAATACTGAAATATTTCTGTGTTTTCTTTCCTTTTAAACTCTATTGATTCTACTTCAGTGGTTTCTCTAAGGACTTTTGTAACTGTTATTTTATTTGTTCAAAAAATTAATATCCCATCCCCTACTGCCCAGACAGCCCAGGGCAGCGTACAACATAAAACAAAAAATAGAAATATAAAAAATATAAAAATACTTAAACAAACTTCATGATGGGTCATAACCCCACCCCCACCACCCATCTATCCCACCAAAAACCCAGCACAACAGTGAGGTTTTACATTGATGCCAGAAGGAGGGGAGATCTGGGGCCCGGTGGACCTCTACCAGGAGGGAGTTCTACAAATGAGGTGCAGCAAGCGAGAATGCCCTCGCCAATGTGGCCCCCAGCCAAACAAGATGGAGCTCCAAAAGGGCACCCCAGGCCGACCGCAGAGGCCACTCCAGAACCCAGGGGTGAGATGGTCTCATAGGTAAATAGAGCCCAGGCTACATAGGGCTTTATAGGTAAGCATACAAAAAAATCAAACAAAGAGGGATTGTATCTTATATAGTATGCTGCTATTGAAAAGTATTACACAAAAATAAAATTATCTTCATCCACACTTCGTATACATAAGAGAACAATGAATCAAATCAAATACTCAAATTCATGGTTAATCCAATCCCAAATGAATCATACAGCTTTACAAGTAATTTCTAATGGCAGTAATGCCAAAAGGGAAGTCCATATTTTATTATTTTTATTTATTTATTTATTTATTTCTATAATTTGTATCACGCCCCTCCTGTAATCAGCATATTTATTAACTATGAAAATAAATCAAACTTATTGTGTACCAACATTAAACATACATCTTAACAAACAATTTCTAATCACAGTATTGCATATAAGGAAAGTCCGTATTGTATTGATTATACAGACAAATCAAACTTGTATGCCAGCGTTAAAATGTTTTAACCCAAATGGTCTTCTTCAGAACTTCTTATAAAACTTCAATGGTCTAAAACAAAATGAATATTAATATATCAAGTATACCATGTTCCCTATGGTCAACTGTAATGATATAATCTCCAATAATTTCTCATATAAATGCCAAAATACTGAAATTCCATATTAAACCAATTATAATTACATTTCAAAAACTCAATACAAAAATATAATCACCCAATGAAGAGGAATATCTATCTATCTATCTATCTATCTATCT
>QEPC01011622.1:8327-27242 GCA_003113815.1 Sphenodon punctatus
CTTGTGTCCTCAATAAATGCCTGTTGTGCTTCACTGTGCCGTGTGCTGCCTCCTATGTCCTTGGGATGCTGGGTCCCCCTTCCCCTTGCCCGCTGGGGTCCTGCCCCCTCCCCCTCCTGATGGGCTGGCCATGCTGGACCCTCACCCCCCCACTTCCCATGCATCTGACCGGCCGTGGGGTTCCCTGTCCCCCCCTACTGCGTGCCTCCCTCTGCCCCCCTGCCCGGCTCCCCTGTGCTGTGTGTGTGTGCAGCTTCTTGTTTTGAAGTGCGTGCACCTTCCGTGTAGCTGCTGTTTGAGAGCACTGCAAGCACTAAAGCTCCCTCCAACCCCTCCCTTCATGTTTCCCTTCCCTGGGTGGGGCCCTCTGCTGGCTGTGGCTTCGTTTGCTCTCGGGCGGCCGTTTTTGCATCCGCGCAACCCCAGTGCCTTATGGGGCTCCCACTGCAGTTCTCGCCACCACGGCATGTCTGTTGGGTTCCCCTGGCCCGGGTTCACTCTGGTTGGCCCCGGGAGGTGGTGCCGCCCCTGTCATGTCTGTTGGGGCCGTGCGGCTCACCTCGGCCAGCAGTGAAGCAATTGACACCTGGGTGGGATTCACTGTGGTGAATCTCACTGTGTTACATCTTAAATCACCCTCTGTGGTGCTGTGGGTAGAGGGTATTGTGCCTTGGAGTAGTGGCTTCGGCTAGCTGACCCTTGATAGTCCTTCTAATCCTACAATTCTCTGATTTTGCAATTAGAGGTCAGTTAGGAAATCAATGCATAGGAAGAGTGGGGTCTCTGAGGCTGCTTCTACACGAGTTGTGAGATGCAACACTTTCAAGAATGTGCTTCCTGAAAATCCCCACATGGTGCATTTAGATGCACTGAAAGTAGCCGGCTGCCATAGGAATTGCTGCTCATGTGGTCCTTTTGAGGGTGCATTTTGGAAGTCTCAAAATCAGGGTTTCCAAATGCATCTTCAAAAAGGCCATGTAAGTGGCGATTCCTATGACGGCTGGCTGCTTCCAATGAATCTAAATGCACCCCATGGGCCTTTTCAGTAAGCACACTGAAGAATGCGCTGCATCCAGACACTCATATAAAAGCAGCTTCTGAGTCAGAAACAAAAGGAAGACAGTGGTCAGGAACAAGGACTAATGCTGCTTGCCCACGTTACCTGGTCTGGTGAAACTCCTGGCATGGAATCTTATGTCTGGAAATCTTATCTTTATTTCCGAACATGGTTTCAGGGGTAAAATCAACATCAGCTGTGTCCCCTGGCATTTTTGGTTATAAATGACAGGGTTAAAAATCCAGCCCTGTAATTCATAAGAGGAAATGCTGGGGGACCCGGCTGATGATGTTTTTACCCCTGCAACCACATTAGGAGATAAACGTAAGATTCCAGCCATGAGAAGTCATGCTCAGAGTCTTTCCTGGACAGGTGATCTGGGCAAGCAGCTCAATAATTGGACATGGTGAGCAGGATGAATATCTAGTTTATGGACTGGAGTATGGCATGAATATGGAATTGGGACAGGGCAGATTGGGAACTGGAAGTGAGGATGAATATTAGTACAAGGTCAAGAGTAGAACAGAGATAGTACGAGCAAAAGTAGGCACAGCATTAGGACAGGCAGGAGTGGAACAAAACATGTCAGGATCAAGGTAAGCATGAAAGAGAGGGCCTAGGAAGCAAACATCCATGCATCTATCCTGTTGTTCAGGCAAAATCCTATAGAACATCTGGAAGTCTAATAAGGTGCCCCAGCCAGTCAGTCCATGCCTGCATGAGGTATGAATGACCGCCATGACTTATATGGGTGGGCTGGTAACCCTGGGTTAGCACTGGCAGCAGTGAGAGACTCAAGTGTTATTTGCCAGAGATATCATAATACACTGCCCTTGGATAGCTTGCCAGGCAAGGCAGCTGAGCTACCCTTATGACAGTAACATTGATGTAACTTTGAGCTAAATTCTGTAGAGGGTGATGGATTCACCCTGGAACCAAGAAAGCCACCTCCCCAAAAAGAGATGCTCTATCCCCTAACATAGAAGTCACTAACAACACTGAATTACTATAAAATTGAGCTGTGAGATGTTCGATTCTGTCAGGTTTGGCCTTGAGGGATGTTTCTTCCTCCCTCTGGACCCAGTAAAACAGCCTTCAAAAAACTTTGGTCAGTCAGCAAGAGCATTAATTTCTCTCCCCCTGCATCCTCTTCCTCTCATTAAGTTCTAATTGAGCAGATATTTGCTCAAAACCCTTTAACTGGATATAGAATTCTTATTCCCCTTGCTCTAACATTTGGATGGGATGCCATCCCCTCTATGCTTCCCACCTCCAATTATGCCCCCAACTACTAGTCCAGCAATATCCTAAGTGTTCAACCAGACGAGCTGTGGTGGCCCAATCCCCATGTAGCCTCATGGCAGGCAATTGCCACCACCGCACTGTTGGGCCTGTGGGGAGCCAGGCAGATGATCATAGGAAAGCCTGGCTGTGTTGGCTGCTGTTGGAACTGCAACCATGGCTGTGGTTGGTTGCAGTACCACCACACAAGCAGGCACCTGGACCTACTCAGCCTCCCTCTCCCAGTTCAGAAATTCCAATCCCGGGCATGATGTGGTTGCGTGAGACAGGTGACAGAGCCCACAGCTCAGGGCCCCGCAGCAGTGCTCCCTGCATGGTGGGGTGAGCATGGTCCGGGCACATGGGTTGCCCTGCCTTGGCAGCATTAGCCCATGTTGGGTAGGGATGGGTGAACGCGGTTCGGAAGTTTAGAGTTCGGCCTGAACTCGGCCTGTTCGGATGACCGAACCCGAACCCGAATCCGAACCCGAACTGACCGAACCGAACTCGATTACAAACGTCAAAATGACCAAAGAGTTTGGTCAGTTCGGAGTTCAAGTGAGTTTGGGTGGCAAAAACATGTGACAGGGAGGAGCAGACTTCCAGGCACCAGGGGTGGAGAGGCTTGGAGTAGCAGCCAGTCTGCCCAATCCCTCTTTTCCTCAGACCACTGGCTTCGCAGTCTGCGAATGGCCATGGGCTAGGCTGCAGGGAGCCAATGGGGCTTGCGGTGAGGCGGGCGCAGCAAGAAACAAAACTGATTGCCTCCCCCTTCCCAACACCTTCTGAGCTAGTCACTGTTCCTGACAGCAGGCATTTCAGAAGGCTCCCTCTCCCAGCAGTTTTTGTTCCTTCTTATTCCTAATCCATTGCCATCCTCCTCTTATTTCACCAATCCAACCCATTTACCTCCATATTATCATTTGTTTAGATTATATTAGATATAGTTAGGTATTATTTTTTGTTTTTACACCTCCCTGTGTTCCCTGTGTTCAATCTTCCTTCCTCCCTCCCCCCTCCATTGAATCCTTTTCCTCTCACTCTCTCTCGATATTCCATCCCTGATTCCCTTCCCCTATCTTTTTATTCATTTAGAGTAGGATTATTAGATTGATTTAGGTTTCATTTCAGCTTTGTACCCCTCCTTGTGTTGTTTGTGATTCCCCTCCATCCCAGATAGATAGATAGATAGATAGATAGATAGATAGAAAATGTTTTTTTTTTAAATAATATATTATTAATAACATTAATAACATTATTTTGGAGGGAGAAATGGAGAATGGAAGGAGATGCCGGTCTGCTGCCCATAGGGGAGGCAATGGGGCACGTGCCAGAGGTGGAAGGGGCTGTGCCAGGGAAGCAGCAGCAGGTAGCAGCAGTAACCCAAGCACATCACCACACCCCAAACTCAGCAGGCCTGCTTTAGGGCCCCAGGCTTCAGCGACTCAGTGTCACCTCCTGGCAGTACCCTCCTCCACTGCCACACAGGGCACTGGAAGACCTGCAGGACTTGAGGATATGCCTGTCTCTGCTGCTGGTGGTGCTGGAGCAGGTGTGGGTGTTGCTTCCGATGTTTCTACAGCGCCACCAATGTCCCCCACTGTCGAGGCGATCCCCAGCAGTCCAGAGCTAGTGGATCCCACCCCGCCTGCTAGACACAGGGCCCGATCCATGGGCAATGTCAATAGGGAGAGGAGTAGCAGCAGCAGCAGCAGCAGCAGCAGCACTAGCATCTATAGAGGGGGGCACAGGGAGAGTGCCAGCAGCATGGTGGGCATGGGCAGTCTAGCCTCAGGGTCCCAGTACTCCCCTTCATGGGACATCACCGTGATCGGGGACAGTGAGGATGAGTCAGACACTAGTGCCGCAGAGGATATGTCAGGAGCTGAGGCGAAGGCTGAGCCTCCCCCCACAGCTGTGTCACCAGTGCCACCAAGTTCTCCCCCTCCCAGCAGTGCAGGAAGCAGTGCGTCACCAGGGGTGGGCCAGAAGGCAGGAGGGGGGAAAAATACTCTATCTGGGATAATTTTAAGCAGGTGCGGGCAGATGATCCCAGAGAGGTGCAGTGCACTGTGTGCAAAAAGGTGGTAAAGTGTGGGCAGGTGCTCAGCAACCTGGAGACAACGACAATGGCAAGGCACCAAAAATCATGCCACAGTTCTCTGCTGCTCAGCGGGAAGTCAGAGGAAGTGGATGCAAGCGGGTTCCCAACTGCAGCGGCTAGGTACCTGGCTCCTTTAGTGGACAAGTGTCCTGCACCAGCACCAACTGCTGCCTCTAGCAGTAGGACCAGTATTCCTCCTGCTAGGGGGGCAGAACAGCACCAGGAGCCTCCCAAGCAGCGCTGTCAGTCCACCATGGAGGAACTGGGGTGGGGGGATCTGTCAAGGCCATCGGCTGAGCGCTGTGGCACTGGCTTCAAAGAGAAAGCAAAGCGCATGTTGGCAGAAATGATTGCCCTTGATGGGCAGCCCTTCTCAATTGTGGAGGACTAGGGCTTCCAGCAGCTGATTGGATTCCTGGCCCCCCACTTTAAGCTGCCTTCCCACTCCACCCTGAGATGGACTGTGGTGCCACAGCTGTACAGGGCTTTGAAGGAGCGGGTGAGGGAGAAGCTGGCAGGGGCTCGGGGGGCACGGTCCACTTCACCACTGATGTGTGGTCCTCCAGGAACGCCCAGCACACCTACCTAGTAGTGACTGTACACTGGTGGCAGGACCCAGAGGCACCACTTGGCAGTGGCAGGACAGGTCCTGAAACAGGGTATAGATGGGCCCTGCTTCAGGCACATTTAATGAACAGCTCCCACACCTCAAGGAACCTCGAAGCAGCCCTGGCCACCATGGTGAGGGAGTGGGTCATGCCAGGCGCGGCCTTCACCAAGGGGTGTCTGGTCATGGGCAACGAGGACAATATACTAAAGGCAGTCTGTGACGGGGGCTTCACAGGCATTCCTTGTGCCGTACACACCCTCCATCTTGTGGTGAAGGATGCTCTGGGCTTGGGGGATAATGTGATTGGACCAGGCACCCTTAGTTCCCTGGTCAAGCAGGGGAGGAAGCTGGAGGGGTTCTTTAACCAGAGCGGGAAGGCCAGAGAGCTCCTCCGGGAGAAACAGGCTGAGCAAGGATCCCTGGTGCACCAGCTCATTCAGGATGTCTCCACCAGGTGGAATTCCACCTTCCTAATGCTTGAACGGCTTTTGAGCAGAAAGCTTCCCTGCATCAGGTGGAACTGGAGACAGATATTGAAGCACCTCCAGGGTACAACAGGGAGGAATGGGAGATTCTAGCTCACACGGTCTTCATCCTAAGACCGTTCCAGGCCGTGACGGAGACCGTGAGCAGATCCACTGCCACCCTCAGCCAGGTGACCCCGCTGATCCACAGTCTCCAGAGGAGCCTGGACGAGATTCTTGGGGGGTGGGTTTGTGGGCCAAAAATCAGGGGTGCGGCACAAACACTCTTATCCTGTCCTGGGGGACAGACCAGGCTGCTAAGAAAGAAAAAGAGCTGCGGTAATTTGTGGTGGATGGAAATATACTACAACTCTGGCCAACCCAAAGGAAATGACTGCTCAGAATGTAAACAATACAAAAGCGACATATACAAAAATGTAATAATTATTAATGCATGTATACAAAAGAAAGAAATAACATACATAGAGATGGAGGCCCATGGTGCAAATGATGGCCTCTTCAAAGCAAATTGCCTCTGAAAGTCACGAACTGCAGACAAAAAATGGCAATGTGGCTGAGAGTACAAACCTAAATGTAATAAACATTGGCATTCAGGCCATACTATATTCAATTCATGATAATACACACATAAATGTGGTGAACATATGCATACAGTCCATGTTATGTTCAGTTCATTAGTGTTCAGACGCATTTCGGGGATCCTGCCCCTTCCTCAGTGAACACTCAGATGGATCAACTTCTTATCCAAAGATATGAATACAAATGCAAAAGCACAGGCGCTCTGCCCTTATCTCATGTACATGGTGTGGACTGGACCTGGAAACTTCCCCTTGGAAAGGGAAGATAGCTGACAGGTCTAGTGATCTGTTGCTGCCTGTGAAATCAAAGCACGAAGTAGGGACAAGGAACACTGTGCTGGAAAGCTCCAACACACACATACCTCAATTATAGGTAATGACTGGCAGCTATGCCCGCAATGGTGACTAATCTTACTGACTAAAGCTGCTCACTGTTGCTAGCACTCTGGCCCTTATTCCATAGAACAATTCTCTGACAACTTAGGGGATCTAAATATGTGCTGCACGCAAAAAGTGAAAGAAAAGAATGGCCTGAGGAGAATTGTCTGTAACATATAAACAGCATGAACAACCTCTTGAGTCAGCAGGGAAATCCTCTCAAAAATGTAAAAAAATTAGTTGACAACTCACCACCAGATAAAAATAAACTGCCAATACTCTATGGCTCCCATACACTTGAAAACCAGGTCCAGATAATCCAATTCACAATCCTTCCTGACTAGCCGAAGCCTGCAAATGCGGCTACTTTATAGAATGAGTCTATCTTTTCTTAAGCAGGAAGGGAAAGGGGAAAACCTCTTCCTGCAAAACAATTACAGATCTGCCACAGCTGTGAGCATACTCCCAGAGGAAACTACACTAAGGAGTCATGCAAACACAACACAGGCAATGCTGCAGACCCAATGGGAGGGTGAAAGTGACTAGAACCAGACACCATGATGAATGAGCTTAAAGATAAACTGACCAATTGTTACTATCATTGAGACCACATGGATATAGGGATCCCAGTCTAAAGATCCAATAGACCTCCCTTCTTTTTAGGAGTGTATGGTTCTGGGCTTCACCTGGTACTATCTCTATACACAGGAACCTCAAATCCTCAACTCTGTGTTCAAAATCCAAAAGGTGGGAGTCTAGTGGTTCTTTCAGAACTTACCTTCTGATGTTCCAACCGTGTTCGTGGATTCTAGTTCTGACCTGTCGTGAGGTGTATCCCACATATATCAGACAACAGGGACACAAAATGACATAAAGAACGGACTTGGTTTTAAATGTAAAAAAATGATCCAGTGCATATTTGGCCCCAGTGTTGGGATGAACAAATTCTTTGGTGGAGAGAGCATATGGGCAAACTGAGCAGTCCCCACATTTGAAATGACCATGTGGACGTGTCGTAGAGGACATTGAAGTGACTGGCACTGGTTTAGGAAGCTTAGCCCTCACCAACATATCCCTCAATGATTTGGTTTTCTTATATGCAAAGAGGGGTTTATGTTCACATCCAGGGATCTCCTGAACCAGATGCCAGTGTCTCAAAACCGCCTTGCATATCAGTCCCGACCCTGGTGCAAATATAATCGGGCATACCACTCTGCTACTGGATGATCTGTTCTGCGGAAGCAATAAAGAATCCCTTGGGTGCCGCAAAACCCGAAAGAAAGCATTTCTAAGGATTTTATCTGGGTACCCTCTCTTCTTCAAATTCTGCATACACTTGTTGGCCTGTTGCATGAAAGTGACCTCACTATTACAGTTCCTCCTAATCCAGATCAAATGGCTGTACGATAAATTATTTTTCAGATGCAGGGGATGATGGCTCGTGTAATGCAAGGATGAATTCACATCCGTGTCCTTCCTATATATGGAAATGAATATATTCCCCATTCTGAAATCTAATCGAATGTCCAGAAAATGGATTTTACCACAGTCAAATTTTAATTCTAATTTGATGTTAGGAACACAGCCATTTAAGTACTGATGAAATAATACTAAGGTTTCCTGTGGTCCCACCCATAGAAAAAACAGGTCATCAATATATCTTTTATAAAGAACAATATGATCTAAAAAAGAATTGGAAAGTCTGTTGTAAATGAACTCGCCTTCAAACCTTCCCATGAATAGATTCCCTATTTTGGGGGCTACTGTGCAACCCATGGCAATGCTCTTAATCTGCAAATATAATTGCCCCTCGTACTCAAAATAACTCTTGGTCAGAACAAGTTCTGCCCTGGACAAGGGCTACTGCTCCAATGCTGCTGAGGTGCTGTCCCTCCCTCCCAATGCCTGGCACCCCCCTGCCTCTCTGTCTCTCTCACTCCCCCCCCCCTCTCTCATACTAGACGGCCTCAGCTGCCTTTTCTCACTGATCTCATGACACAGGGTGGCATTGGGAAATAAACTGTAAGCCTGCAAGTCGGCCTATGGCTACACGATCTCAGCCTGCCTATATGACACTGACTGACTCTCGTTCTCTTGCGCTGCACAGTCTTTGCTAGTCTATCTGAGTACACTGCTGCCAATGTCCCAAACTGCCTGCCATACTGCCTCCCATGCCACGCTGCCTGTCTGCCCACCCAGCTTGCCACCAAGCTCAAAGCATGACTCAGTCCGCCTTCCTGCCTCCCATGCCAAGGTGCCTGTCTGCCCACCCAGGTTGCCTAGCTCAAAGCCTGCCCAACCCTGCCTGCCCTACTGCCTCTCATGCCACACTACCTGCCTGCCTACCTGCCCAGGTTGCAAACCTCAAACTCTGCCTCGGTCTGCCTGACCTCCACTCATGCCATGTCACCTGACTGACTGCCCCGGCAACCAATGTCTGCTGCTGCTAGTGCCAATGGGCCCCAGGCCTATATGATGTCTGTGCCAAGGGTTCTGTACCCTGGCAACCCACTGTCTGCTGGTGCCAATGGCTGCCAGGTCAGGCCTATATGTCATCTGTTCCAAAGGTTCTATACCCTGGCAACCACTGTCTTCTGGTGTCTATGGCCCCCAGGCCTATATACTGTCTGTGCCAAGGATTCTGTACCCTGACAACCCACTGTCTGCTGCAGCTAGTGCAAATGGCCCCCAGGCCTATATGTTGTCTGTGCCAGCCAAGGGGTCTGTTTCCGGGAAACTCAATGACTGCTGCTGCTCCCAATCATGCCATGCACTCTGTCTGCCTGCCCAGGCTGCCAAGCTCAAATCCTGTCTTATTGCTGCTCTTTCCACGGTGCTTGCTTGCCCGCCCAGGTTGCCATTGCCAGCTCAAAGCTTGCCTCAGCCCATCTGCCTGCTTGCCTGCCTGCCTGGCTGCCTCTCATGCCAAGCTTGCATGATTGCCTGCTTGCCTCCCCGCCCAGGTTGCCAAGCTCAAATCCTGCCTGAAAGCTGCTATGCCATGCTGCCTGCCTGCCCCGGCAACCCATGTTTGCTGCTGCCAGAGACCCCCACCCCCAGGCCTATATGCTGTCTGTGCAAAGACTTCTGCACCCTGGCAACCTGCTGCTGCCAAAGGCCCCCACCCACCGGGCCTATAAAAATACTATATTTGCAAAGGGTTCTGTACCCTGGCAACCAGAAATCCACTGTCTAACCACCAGCACCCACTGCCCGCTGCCAAGGAGCCTGTCTCTCCTTCTCTCTGGCACACCCTCACAGACACAAGCCCTGCCCCTCCTGGGGGGCTGTCTGCAAGTTGAGACCCTGCTGCTGCCTGGCACATCTTTGGGTTAATACCTTAACTACGCTTCATGTGGAGACAGCCAGATGCTGCTGGTAGGGATCAACAAGCTGTATGAGATTCTGCCACCTGCCTTCCAGAACTTCAGCACATAGGAATAAAAGATTGGGCAAGTCAAACAAAGCTCGTAACAACAAATATAACAACTTTTATTAAAACTTTTTAAAACAACAACAACAACATTATGAAACCAAAACCAAAAATGTAAAGGAAACTTATAAAGGAAAAACTATTAGTCTCTAAGTCTGTACCCCGGGACTTGGGGGAAAGACAGAAGGCATTGGGGCACAGCACAGGACTGAGGGGCAGCCACCCAGTCCTCTTCAATCTCATAGCGTGTGAGACGGCAAAGTCCATGGCCCCTTCCACATCCCGATGCCACCTGGAGACCGCCTGGTGGTACAGTTCCAGGCATTCCATCTCAGCGGAGACGTACTGTGCGTACGCCTCCACCTTCTTTTTCTCCACCTCGAGCACCTGGAACTGTTCCCCCAGGCATTTCTCCAGGCAGTGATGCCCTTCATCATTTGGTGGCCAGGCCTCTCAAGTTCGGCCCGAAAGGTCTTGGCCACATCAGACTCCTGGTTCCCGGGGGACTCCACATTGGGGCTGGAGGAGGGGGAAGGGCTTACATGCCGGTGCTTCCGGGTTGCCTTCCCCCCCTTCTTCTGGTGCTGAGGCTGAGGTTCCACGGTCACGCCAGAGTCCTCCTGCCACCTCACCTTCAGGCGATGGAGCTTTTCAATATGGGCAATGAGTCCCGATGTGGTCCCCTCTTTCTGCCTCCTGATTCTTTTTCCGCAGAACTAAAGAGCATAAAAAGATAGGAACATAAGAAGTACCATACTGTGTCAGACCAATGGTCTGTCAAGTCCTGCCTGCATTCTGTCTCCACAAGTGGGTGGACTGGGTGGCCAATCTCTCTCTACAGGTGACTTCCATTGCTAACAGGTCATAGGGCAATCCATTCCCTGTTGTTACAGTCCCCGTGCCTTACTTTGCATATGGCAATTCCGTTGCCGCCCATCTCATAAAACCTCCAGACATTTGACCTTCTCTGCCAAATGTCTGGGGGTGTCACTGGCGAACTCCGCCTAGGGTCCTCCTTGGCTTGGCACCAGTGCTGGGGTCAGCATCCGATTCCTCTCTGAAATGGGAGCACATTAAGAACACCAAAGTAATATCATGTATTTATGATGATGCCTCTCGTCCTCCCTCTTTGGGGTGCTAGGGATGGCAACAGGAGATGTGATCCTGGCTGGCATGTTCAAATCCTAACCTCCTTGTGGTGCTAGGGGATGCTAGGGAATGGGATGGCAAATGGAGAGACCCTGGCTGGCACGTGCAAATCCTGCCCTTCTTTGGGTGCTAGTAGCATTGGCAACTTGAAGTACCCTAGCTGGCATGTGCAAATCCTACCCTCCTTGGGGTGCTAGGGGATGCTAGGGATTGCAACTAGAAAGGTCCTGACTGGTACGTGCAAATCCTGCCTTTATTTTGGGGTGCATAGGGAATGGAATGGCAACTGGAAAGTGAAGTCCCTTGCTAGCCTGGCACATGTTTGGGTGGGGGTACTGCTCGTGCTCATGCCTGACTGCTCGAAGAGCCCCACACACTACAGTACCTCCTCTCTCTGTGGCATACATCTGCTAATTTTGAGATGCTGATGCCCACTGTTTGTGCCTGACTGATACCCACCACCTACGCACCCACCCGCATGCCAGTGAGCTCGCTCTAACGGATAGAGCCTTTCTTGACCTCAAAGTAAAAAAAAAAGTTTACGAACCTGGCAGCACCTCCTTTGCCCACCGCTTGCTCCTCATCTGAGGAGCCAGCCACCACCACCAAAGGTTCAGGGGCTGGGCCAGCGACCGCTTCCTCCTCTACCTCTTCCTCCTCCTCCTCCTCCTCCACCACCAACACTGGCTCCGGGAGCACGAAGTCGGCCCCCAGCCAGGGAATCAAGACAACAGTCTTCTTCATTTCCCCGCCCCCAAAAAGCTCACTCACACACAGACAACAACACACAGTCACCCACCAACACTCACCAACCAAAACAACACAGCCAAACCAAACACAAACAGCCAAAACACATGAAACCGAACAGCCAGCCACAATCACACACTCTCTCACCACACAGCTCCGCACACACTCGAATTTCCGGTTTCCAGAGCGATCACGCGCTCTCCCGATACTTTTACCCAACACCCGAACCAAACTGAACATGACTGAACGGAACGGCTGAACCCAAACTTGGCGAACCAACCGAACGACCGAACCGAACTGGACCGAACTGAACGCCTGAACATGAACCGTGATCTGTTCGCCCATGCCTAATGTTGGTAAGGCTTCTCCATGGTGTGTCCTCAGAATTTTACTGAGGATATTTTACGTGGAAGCCAGTTGTTTCCTGTGATTTCTGGTGGGGGCCAGTCACACAATGCACTGCATTGCATGGTCCAGCTACCCAGACTGGGGTAAGGCTACCCAAGGCGTGGTAACATCCCCACTCTGCCTCATGTGGCTTCACCCCAAGTCTCTGCCTTTTGGGATTTGAAATAGGATTCAACATCCCAGGCAGCAACAAAGACATGCAAAATATCAACTATCCATCAGGATGCTCACACCATCTGGTGCAAATAGAAATGGTGCAAACACAATTGGGACCCTCACTCATAATTTGAGAATCCCCATGGTAGACTTGGATTCAACTTGACAAAGATCTACAGACTGAAGGCTTATCACAGCAATATTCACAAGAACATAAGTAGAACATAAGTAGTGACATACTAGGTCAGACCAATGGTCGATCAAGCCCAGCATCCTATCTCTGACAGTGGACAATCTCTGTCTCTTCGGAGAAGTACCCAACAGGTCATTTTTTTATTGCTCATTTCCTTTATTACTCACCCAGCTATAACCTAGACTGTATGCTGTATGCTATAACCTAACTGATCAGCTCCTAACTGAGGGCAGATTAGAAGCCGTCGTATTGAATTTCTTTATTTCCTGACTTTAAACTGGTTCTTTAACTTTACTTTGAAACAGCTTGTCTCTGTGTTAATCATATCATTAATGTTATGACTGGCAGTCAGAAATTAGTTTAATGGAGAGTTCAGGGTTCTTAAATCAAGATTGGCCTTTGGGTTCTCATGATTAATAGAGCAATACTCCAATCACATATGCTTCAACTGAAAAGCAAGAAGGATAATGAGTTAATGTATCTGTTAGAGGAATTTTAAAATATATGATGGTCTACATTACAATAATAGCACATTATGGCAGGATAAATTCATGATAATTTCCCCATCATATTCAATATTGTGGAAAAATGTGAATCTAGACAGGGGCATTCTCGCAGGTGTTATTAGGTGTTTAATAAGACCTACTTTTTGTTTAAGCTTGCATCCCTTTCTAAGATAGTGTTGTTGCTGACTTGTGATTTTATCATAGGTCTTAAGATTAGTGTTTTCCTTAGGGCACCGTCATGAGAATACTTGACACTTACATTTTTAATGATTGACTGATTTTGATTTTTAATTCAGCCTTCCCTGAAGACTCAAGGCAGATACACAACTCCCAAAAAATATACATATAAAATTAAACACACAAAACTGTATACAAATATATAAATAAATATATAAAATGTCCACAAAATTAGACTCCAATTATATTTGAAGTAGCTCTGTGGAGAAAGAAAGGGGGTGCAAAAGGAATGTCACTGTATTTATGTATTTATGAAATTTATATCCCTACCCTACAAAAATCAGGATCACGGTGAGTTAACATAATATTAAAACGAATGTGGACATAATACAAGGAAAGTAAAGGACAAACATTTAAAATATATTCACCCCTATCCCTGGACCACCAAGAGCTTGCCTAAAGAAAAATGCTTTACACTGTTATTCTGAAGAACTCATAGGCCCTTTTTACACAAACACTCTAACACCAATAAAATGGGTGTTACATTTTATTATGCAGGGTACAGGGCAACACTGCAACTCTTCAACATTGTCCCTTTTCACACGAGATGCCTCCACCCAGCTTCTGTGGGTGGAGATGGGTGGAAGCATCTGGTTATAAACCACTTTAAGTGGGTGTAGGTGCATGCATGCTCCCGTGAAACACCCATCTCCACCCACTAACCACCCAGGGAGCAATCGACAATGGAGTCAGCTGCTCCATGGTAGCGGTGTGCATGTTGTTTTTGTTATTATAAAAAAAATAACAAAAAATTGTCAATTTCATTATAATGATTGCACTAATGAAAACCACAAATAATAATAATAAAAATAGAAAGGAAAAGGACATTTTGTTTTTGAAATAAAGGGGAAAAAATTGAAAATATATTTTTTGCTATAACCTTTTTGTTCTTTATTCAAAGCTGATTAAACTTAGACAGTGTATACCTTGAGTAGAGAGCACTATGTGTGCCAAATTACAAAATGATTAAATAAAGGAAACCAATTTTAGAAGCAAATGAATGTTGTAATTTTAAAAAAAGCTTCATACATATTCACAGTTACAACTTCTTTATCTTACATCCAATGTCCATGAAACCTGCACATAATATGTCGCTCCACAGGCCTAATACACATGTAAATTTTCCAAATGATTGGAAAAAGGGTACTGATAGATTAAGACATTAGCTTAAAAATATATTTCCAGCTCTAGCATGTTTATATTCCATTCTGTTTACATAATATTTGGCATAACTTTATTGCATACCTTTCCTGTGAACTCTACTAAAGTACAGGACAATTTGATAAAGGGACCCAATTTTATAAGCAATTGATGTTGTCCCAGTGATGACCATTATTCAGATAAATAGCAGCACATTCAGTGTCAGTCAGAGCCAGGCACCCTGCATGGCAGGGGGAGAGAGACTGTAGGGGGTAGTATGTGAAGCAACCCAAAAGACTGAAATACCCATTCACTGGTCAAACACATTACTGCATGCTTCTAGCTTTACAGGACCAATTGGTGGTAGGGATGGGCGAATAGAACTGAGTTCGGAAATTCTGTTCCGTTCAGATTGGAATTTCGGTTCAGTTCTGAAGTTCGGTTCGGTCTACCAAACTATTCGAGTTCAGTCCGAACTCTGAACTCACGAACAAAGTTTGGAAATTCAAACCCCATTGAACTAAATGGAATATTATCTTTTAGGGATGGGCAAACAGAGCCAAGTTTGGGAATTCGGTTTTGTTCGGTTCAGTTAAAAAATCAAGTTCAGTTCAGAAGTTCGGTCCAGTCGACCAAACTGGTCGAGTTCGGTTCGGACTCCGAACATCCGAACCACATTCGCCCATCCCTACTTGGTAGTGGCTTTGAGGCAGGCATAGGGGGCAGCCCTATGAGGGACAAAACTGGGACTTTGGGGCTAGCATCCCAGAAATCAGGAGACATAGTTTACACATCCAGGATGGCCAATTATCATCACAATCACACCCTGCAGCACTGTGACAGAGGACACAAGAAAATCTCTATTGGCCCTTTCCTAAACAGATGCTTCTGACTTCCCAGTAACAAGTGGGGGAGAGATGCTGGGATGGTCACAGCACAGAATGAGGATATTTGGTTGAACTTTCTGCTGGACAATTGGCATCACAAACTGATCTCATACTACTGTGACATGTAAGAGAATCCCTGGCATAGACTCTTTCTCTGTATATGCTGTGCAGGAATATAAAATTGGGACCCTTTATCACATATTTATGATATTTGGCAGAAACAATTGGGGAAGTGTGATATACAACCATGCCAAACTTAATATACACTGGTTGGACTGCAAAGTCGTTATAGTCAGACATACATTTATAAGTTAATTTCTTATACTAGCAGGACCCTTTATCCAATTATTCTGAAAATTGGCAGAGATAGTAAACATGGAAAGGGGTATAAATTTTCCAAAGTTAATCTACATTAAATTTGAGGAAAAGAAGTGACACCTAAGAATGTATATGAAGATGTTTGCAAAATAAAATAATTCAACTGCTTCTAAAATAGGATTCCTTCATCCAATCCTTTTGGATTTTGGTACACATAATGCTGTTCATTGGAGGTATAAGCACACCACGTGTCAGACAAATATAGTAAAAATCAAAATAGGTACAACCAAAGAAGTGTTTCCATTAAAACCAATGGAAAATGAAAACGAAAGCAAAAACAAAAATGACAGATTTCAATAATGAAAATGAAAAATGAAAACAAAAATGACATGGGCCCCTGGTACAAACCTTTATTATTTCTGGTTTCTTGGGCAGGGGCGGAAGTCAGGTGCTTGAGGGTATTTATTACGGGTGGGAAGTTCAGATACGGGTGGGAAGTTCAGTCCAATACTGCCAGTATTTTGCTGTACCGACAGTATTGGATTAATCTGGATATTAGGGGTACCAGTTGTGCCGGATTGTTTTACATAGCGGCCATTGAATGAATGGCCGCAATGTAAAAAAACAAACAAAAAAAACAAGCACATTTCCCTCCCCCTCCAGGCTGCATTGGTGGAAGAGGGGATACCGCCCCACCCACCATGCCCAGCCTGGATTTTTTTTAAAAAAATTTTCCCCCTAAGTCCCTGAATCCGGGCCGCCACCGGCGACCCGGAGCCCGCACCAGCACAGCAGGTAGGTAGTAGGGTGATCCCTGGGGTGGGGGGTGGTTTAATAACCACCCACCCCACCCCAGGGATCACCCTACTCCCCCACCCAGGGATCGTTTACCTTTGGCGCTCCGGGTGGCGGTGGCTGCGGCAGCACGGTGGTCCAGAGGCTTCAGCGCTGGCTGTGGCTGCTGGCTTCAGCGCTTACTAGGCCTTCCAGGGAAACTTGGAAGTTCCCTGGAAGGCCTAGTAAGTGCTGAAGCCGGCAGTCACAGCCAGCACTGAAGCCTCCGGACCGCCGTGCTACCGCCGCCACCACCCGGAGCGCCAAAGGTAGGTGATTCCTGGGTGGGGGGGTAGGGTGATGCCTGGGGTCGTGGGGGTTGTTAAACCACCCCCCGCCCCAGGGATCACCCTAGTACCTAGCTTCTGTGCTGGTGCGGGCTCTAGGTCGCCGGCGGCTGCCTGGAGCCAGGGACTTCGGGGAATTATTATTTTTTTAAAATCCAGGCTGGGCAAGGTGGGTGGGGGGTGTGCCCTCTTCCACCCGCACAGCATGGGAGGGGGAGGGATTGTTTTTTCCCCCCATTGATTTCAGTGGGGACACTGACAGTTCCCCATTGAAATCAATGCAATAGTTCTGGCACCGGTAAACCGGTTTTAATCTGGTAAACTGGATTTTTGCAATCCGGTAACCGGTAAAACCGGTAGCTGTTTTTTTGCCTGATGTCCCATCCCTAGTGTTTATAGTAAGGAGGACTTCAGCGCTCTGGGGGAGCTTCCCTTAACTGAGGAGGCAGTGCAGTCTATGGATCCTGTGACTTTTGTTTGCCTGCTCCTTCTGATCACACTAACCAGCCAGGCTACCCCATGTCTAGGGTGGTCATACTTCCCCTTTAAAAGAGGACACTTATGAAAAATACATGGTTCAGGGCTGTACTGGAACCAATGCAGCATTGCATCATGTATTTTTCATAAGTGTCCACTTTTAAAAGGGAGGTATGCCCCCCTTACCCATGTCCTATCTTTGTATCAATTCAGAGGGCCTTAAAGTAGGACTGGACAAGGTGGAAGGTAAAGGTGACCAGGTTCATGACTGGTGCTGGCTTCAGTTTTTGACCTCAGAAAGGGTGATAACATCACGTTGAGCTCACAGAGGCAGAAAGATTCTGTTACCTGGGGAAGCCATTTCTCACGGAATGTGCCTGGATGAATATCCTAAACCGAGGATTCTGGCTGTGTATTATATATGACGGGCTTTGATATAGCATTGTTCAAGAATCCTAGTGCCTGGAAAAAAATAATTTTCACGGGTATGAGGTTTTGTGGCAAAAGGCAATTAAACTGGATCCAAGGGTTAGACCAAGTGGTGGATCACTTTTTTTAGTGTCTGAGGTATTGAAGGTAAAATTGCTCCCATTATTAGTAGATATTTCCTGTGGCTGTGGATGTTTAATGTAGACCCCCAATTGCCTACTTATTGTAAATTATGAAATTACAAAATGATTTAATAAAGAAAACCAATTTTAGAAGCAAATGAATGTTTTGATTTTAAGAAAAGCTTCATACACATTCACAGCTACAACTTCTTTACCTTGCATCCAATGTGCATGAAACCTGCAAATTGTATGTTTCTCCACAGTCTTAATACACATGCCAATTTTCAGAAATATTGGATAAAGGGTACTGATGGTTTAAGACATTAGCTTGAAAATACATTTCCAGCTCTAGCATGTTTATATTCCATCTTGTTTACACGATATTTGGCAGAACTGTATCACATACCTTCCCTGTGATCTCTGCCAAAGTACAGGACAATTTGATAAAGGACCCAATTTTATAAGCAATTACTGTTGTCCCTGTGAAGACCATTATTCATATAAATAACAGCACATTCAGTGTCAGTCAATGCCAGGCACCCTGCATGGCAGGGGGAGATAGACTGTAGGAGGAAGGATGTGAAGCAACCCAAAAGACTTACATACACATTCACTGACCAAACACATTACTGTATGCTTCTTAGCTTTACAGGACCAATTGGTGGGAGGGATGGGTGAACAGAAGTGAGTTCAGAAATTCGGTTCAGTTCAGAAGTTCGGTTCGGTCAACCAAACTATTCGAGTTGGGTCCGAACTCCGAACCCATGAACAAAATTTGGAAATTCAAACCCCATTGAACTAAATGGAATATTATCTTTTAGGGATGGGCAAACCGGAAATTCGGTTTGGTTTGGTTCGGTTCAAAAATCAAGTTCTGTTCAGAAGTTCGGTCCGGTCGACCAAACTGGTTGAGTTCGGTCCGGACTCCGAACTTTCGAACCACATTCGCCCATCCCTAGTTGGTAGTGGCTTTGAGATGGGCATCGGGGGCAGCCCTGAGGCGGGCATAGAAGGGACATAACTGGGACTTTGGGGATAGCATCCCAGAAATCAGGAGACATAATTTACACATCCAGGATGGCCAATTATCATCACAATC
>QEPC01011622.1:38832-60049 GCA_003113815.1 Sphenodon punctatus
TTTAAATTCTTTTTTCATAGGAGGTGGCCGTAATCCCCAGAGAAAGGTAATCTGGATTATCGGCCACAGCTTTGTCAGGTGGGCAGCTAAACAAGTACAGGCAACTAGCTGGGGGACACAGCTTGGCCTGGCTTCAAAGGGTTTCATTGTGTGGAAAGGAAGGAGAGGGATGCTGTGGCCTCAGCTTATGTCCTTAATGTTGGGTTGGGCAGGCAGATTTCACCCGGATGTGATATTAATCCATCTGGGTGAGAATGATTTTTCAAGGGGATCCGAGCTGGACCTATCGGTAATGATAAGGCAGGATTGGGTCCGGTTGAGGGAGCTTTTCCCGCAGGCCACTCTGGTTCTTATGGAAATGTTGCCAAGGATTAAGTGGCAAGGAGCTACTAACCCTAGAGCAGTGGATAGAGCTTGAAAAAAGGTTAATCGGGAGGTCAGGAAATGGATTGCCCCCCTGGGTGGTATTTGGCTCTGTCATCCAGAAATTCGATGGAACAGGTCAGAACTTTTTTGGCAAGATGAGGTACATTTATCTGAAATGGGATTGGATATGTATGTTGGGAACATAAAAAGGTTATTAAAAAGGCTTGTGGGAAATGGTATGGAAGGGCATATATAATTCGCTTGGGTGATGTGGGTTGTGTCATGGGGGTGCTCAAGCAAGCGCAGCTGCTGAACTTGTGGTGGTGTTCAGTACCATAGGGTTAAACTGGTAAGGGATTTATAGCCTGGGTGTATGGGAGGATTATGGGGTTCATTCTGCAAGTTGTACCTGGTGGGTAATTTAGGGGATGGGCACCCCAAATTATCACAGGAAGGAAGGGCAGGCGGTCCAATCCCAAAGGAGGGGGATTGGACTGGTATCTCCAATCCAGAATGGTTGGCATTATGGTACTGAACGCAGGGGGGTGAGAGATAGTTGAAAGGTTTTAGTTATATCATCTTGTCATCCCCCCTTGTTATTCACCCAAGTTAATTTGGTATAATTTTAATCAGAATCTAATTGGCATTCTAATTGAACAGGGTCTGATTAATTGGATATACTAAATTGCCTCACAATTTGGCAAGGGAAAGATTTGAATTAGGGTAATTGGCTTTTAATTCTATCCACCATTGTTCATGGTTGTTAATTGAGTTTAATTCGCTTAATTGGTTTTCTTGTTTCTTAACAGGCTATTAATTAAATTTGGCTTCTATAAAACAGCTGCGGCCAGTTTTACCCATATCCTTTGTGTCTGTGCCTTATTCCTAGTGCGGGGGCAAATGCATGGTAATGTCTGGGAACCTCTTCCACAGAGCACCAGGCAGTTCCCTCCACTTATGTTCTTAATATTATTTATTAAAATATTTGATATCCTTCCCCTTCTGTTCTTTGATATTAAGAACATAAGAAGTGCTGTGCTGGATCAGACGAGTGGTCCACTGAATGGGTCTGCATTTCATTTCTGTTATTATGATAAGGAAAATGAAAATTTTGATTTTCATTTTTGTTATCAATCAGTCATCAATCATCAATCATCATCATCATCATCATGAAAACGAAAATGAAAACAAATTTTGTTTTTGAAATAATGGGAAAACACTGAAAAACGTATATCTGGCTTTAACTTTTCCGTCTCTTATTTCATTCTGATTAAACTTGGGGATATTATACCCACAATAGAGGGCACTATGTGTACCAAAAACCTAAAAATTCTGGATAAAGGGGACCTATTTTGGAAGCAATTGAAAGCTGTGAATTTAAGAAAAGCTCCACATACGTTCCTAGCTACACCTTCTTTATCTACCATCCAGTTCGCATAAAACCAGGGAATATTATGTCCCTCCTTGTACCAATATTACAAAATTTAAGAGAGATTGGATAAAGTGTCTTGATGTTATAAGCTATTAACTTTAAAATACATTTCTGGTTGTAACATTTTTATATTCCATCCAGTTTACAAGTAATTTTGAATACATTTATCACACATATTCCCTGTCATCTCTGACAAATTACAGGACAATTGATAAAGAGACCCAATTTTATAAGCAATTGAAGTTGTCCCCTTGAAGACCATTATTCAGATAAATAGCAGCACATGCAGTGCCAGTCAGAAGTAGGCACCTGGAATGGCAGGGGGATGGTGGATGGGGAGCAACCCAACAGACTAACAGAAACAATCACTGGCCAATTACTGCATGCTTCCAGCTTTACAGGACCAATCGGTGGTGGCTTTGAGGTGCACATATGGGCCGACCCTCAGACGGGCATGGAAGGGACATAACTGGGACCTTGAGGATAGCATACCTGAAATCAGGAGATATTGGGCATTTTTACACACACATTAAAGTTCCGGATTTTTCAATCTTCTAGGTTTACAAGTCCACAAGTAAGTTCTGGATTCATTTTTCACACACACACTGCCCTGAGGCAGTTCCTGGATGCATTCTTCACACAAACACTGCCCTGAGGCAACCTAAAGTAACCACAGCTGTAGATGTGACAGGCTGCCATGGAAACCAAGTGACCACAACTGCCTGGAGCAAAGCAGTTTACCAGGAGAACTTTTCACACCAAAAGTTCTGGGAGAAGTTCTACGCAGAAGTTCAAAGATTGGGATGTTTGAGATCTGGGTGAGTGATTTAGACACACAGAAAGTTCAGGATGTAACAGTAAACATCCAGGATAAATGTGTGTGTAAAAAAAATAGTTTATACATCCAGGCTGGCCAATTATCATCACAATCACATCCTGCAGCACTGTGACAGAGGACATAAGAGAATCTCTATAGTCTCTGTCCTAAACAGATGCTTCCGATTTCCCAGTAACAAGTGGGGGAGAGAAGTTGGGATGGTCACAGCACAGAACGATGATATTTGATTGACATTTATTCTGGCCAATTGTCATCACAAATCTTCCCTGACATAGGCTTATTCTCTACATATGCTATGCAGGCATATAAAATTGGAACCCCTTATGACATCTTTCTGATATTTAGCAGAGATGATCCTGAAAGTATGAGATACAGTCCTGCCAAACATCATGTACACTGGTTGGGCTACAAAGATGTTACTGTCAGACATACCTTTATAAATGAATTGCTTGTACCATCAGGACCCTTTATTCAATCCTGAAATTTGGCATAGATAATAAACCTGGGAAGGGGTATACATTTTACCAGTTCCATCTACATTAAGTGGGAGACAAAGCAGTTACAGCCAGGAATGTATATGCAGATTTTTACAAAGTACCATAATTCAACTGCTTAAAAAAATCATATTCCTTTATATAATCTTTCCAGAATTTGGTAAACATAATGCCTTCCATTGGAGGCACAAGCTTTCTATGTTTCATCCAAATATAATGAAAAACAAAAAGGTTACAGTCAAAAATATGTTTTCCATTAAAACTAATGGAAAACAAAAACAAAAGAAAAAGCGGAAACAAAAATTTCATATTTGTAAAAACAAAAATGAAATATTTAAATAACGAAAATGAAAATGAAAAGCTACATGGGTCCCTGGTCCACACTTCTGTTGAATGCAGCAGCATCCTATCTCCAACAGTGGCCACCCTTGGTCACTTTAGAGAAGTACTCAACAGGTCATAATGGAGTGATCCATTCCCTGAGGTTCACTCCCAGATCCAAACAATCAGAGGCTGCCTCCCCCAACTTACTTGACTTATAGCCATTCATGTACCTATCCTCCAAGAACTTATCCAATCCTTGTTTAAACATGATTATATTATTGGCCTCTGTTGAGAGAGAGAATCGTAGTCAAGTTTATTGTTTAGCCAATGGCCATTACAAGAGTTAATACATACCATGAACAAACAACATAAATAACTAGCATAAAAACAAAATTAAAACACATTAGAAGCAAAATTCCATACAACAAATGTACTGCCGTAAGGTCTAAAATACCATGACCTTGTCAGGCACAGAATAATAAGAATTAAAATGTTCAGAACCAAAGATTAATAATTTAAGAAAAGGAAAGATCTATTCTTTGCTTGTAGAATATCATGCATGCACAAAAGGCAGCAACTGCTCTCGAACGAGGAGAATCCAAACCATAAAGGAGCTGGAATACCAAAAAATCATCACTCCAGCAATTAGGGGCTAACTTGAGAAAGGATCCAATGTATTTAGCCCTTAAGATTTTAAACTTTGCACATTCCAAGAGCATATGTTCGGCCGTTTCAACAACGGACAAATCGCAATGAGGACAGCTCCTTTAATCTCTTCAGATCCTTTGATATCTGCCTTCAAGCAATGCAGAAGGAAATACGCCGCAGCACATCAATGCCAGCGCTTTCCTATAAGGCCATTCCGACCACTGCTTAATATATGGGGGAGAGTCAGTTATGGAGGAGATATTGACATAATCTGGAGCTATCCTTTGGAAGACCACGGCAGCATGTTCCCACTGCTGCTCCTGGTCTAATGCTCGTCTTTTAATCAGTAATTTGGCTGCCTTATAGCCAAGTGGAAGAAGGGCGTCTCTAGAGAACCCCAGCCTGGCCAGTTCTAACTCTACATAAGCACCCCAAGCATCACCAATACAAGAATTCAGGATAAAAGACAAGATCGATAATGGCAGTGGGGGAAAGACTGCCGTCTTAAGCCAAAATTTCAAGATAGCAATAAGAGCCAAAGCTCTAATAGATGTCACAATTGCTTCAGCTCTCAGCAATACCTGGGGGACACTAAGTGGTAAACCCAAGATTGTGTGAAGAAAATAATTCTGATTGCTTTCAAGCTTATCTACAAAAGGGAGACCCCAGATGGCCACCACATACAAAAGTTGTGGTATTACCTTATTTTTGAAAAGGCATAAAGCTGGGCCCACTAACTTTCCCCCATGGGAGAAGAAAAAGCTCACAATAGTGTTCAATGTTTTCCAGACTTGCAATCTGGCAGCCTCAAAGTGGGGAGTCCAATGGCAAGAGGAAGAAAAGACCACCCCTAAATACTTGTACAACAGCACCTGTTCTATAGTAGTGCTGTCCACTAGCCATCTGTACTGGTATCGAGAGCCACCAGCAACCAGCACCATGGTCTTAGCATAATTGATGCTGAGATTTTCCTGCTTCCAATACAAAACAAACCTACCCATGTTCCGCCGGAGACCATGCTGGGACATAGACAACAGCACTGTGTCATCCACATAGAGCAGAATGGGAAGTCTCCTTAAACCAAGGTTTGGGGCATGCATGTTGCTCTCTGCCATAAAAGGGACTAAATCATTTATTTAGAGATTAAACAGTGCAGGGGCCAATATACAACCTTGGTGGACACCTCTATGGTATGGAATGTCCTCTGAGAGGGGGGCATGCCTAGCATGGCGCACCTGTAGGTAGTTATCCTGGTGGAGTTTTATTATTAAAAATAGAAAGTGCCCATCCATAGAGGATTTTTTAAAATTTCAGCCATAGACGTTCCCTGTCTATAGAATCAAACGCTGATCTAAGATCCACGAAGCAACAAAAAAGAGGAGACTTCTTGGAAGGGGACGCATAACTGTCAAATATTGCCCTTAGTTAATAAATGGACGTGGAGGGAACTGGAATATGTTTAGTAGTCACACACACATTCTTGGACTGATGCTGACTTGTTGACAGAACATCAGGTATTGTACAACAGTCCACTATTTATCTGACATGGCTGAAAATTGGATAACCTCTTACTGTATTGGTTATTCATTATTTTAGTGTTTATTATTGATTATTGATTTTTCCATTGAATGCTCCATTCACTTTTATTATTATAATACTAGGTCTTAGAAACAGACATGTGACCAACAAAACCAAACTGATGTGTATTAAAAAGAGATGGAGGCGTGATATCTTTCGTTGGAGCAACGTATAATTGGTGAGTTTATGCCAGCTTTTGGGCCACACTAGGGACAGCACGGCAACTAGTTCCTCTCTGGCCTGTAATGGAAGATAGTATATTAAAATGCAATTCTTCTACTTTAAAAAAGGGGGGGGGGCTGCTTTGATCTCTACAATGCTGTCATTTCAAAAATTGTGAGATCAATATGCTACTGCGACTAGTAGCTGAAGATCACAAGCTGTCCTTTCTCAGTAGTAAGGGTTTTCTAAAGTCCCTGTAGCTCACAATGGATAGTCTACAATTATCATTTTGTCACTGTAACAAGCTGATATTTTTAAAAGTGTAACTATTTTTTAAAAAGATGTTGGCTTTAATTTTTAATACTCTATGTAAAGAGATTTTTTTTTGTAAAGAAATCCATATCGCCTGAAAGAGTTCCCCGAGGATTTCAGAACTGCAGACAGTTTTTGTTCTGAGGACTTTCCAGCGATTGTTGGCACTTCTTTAAGATTGCCTGGATAGAATTTATTAGCATATATAACCAAAGCTTGATCCATTATTGAAAGTCTATAACACACATTCCTTGACAGATTAAAGAAAGCTGGCTCATAAATTGTGCAAATTGAGTCCTCTCTTACACAGCTTATTCTAATCATAGCTTTGCCATTTGCTTCCCATGATAGGATAAAAATAAAAGTCACATAAAACTAAAATAAAATAGACAGTCTGCTATTCCTCCCTTAGAAAACATTTGTCAGAATCCCTTCAAAAATAATTGGGAAGAAAATATGCTGAATTCTACAATCTATTGAGTCATTTTTAAAGCTTGTCGGAGCATGTTAAAAGGCAGCATTCTTTATGATCAGACAGTTTGGGAAGGGATGTATTTTACATTGTCAAAGCCCTTTCACAGCTTGCTTCTCCTCCTCCCCCCCCCCAATACATTTTGCCTGACTTTAAACTTAAATATTTATACAGCGAGCAAGGAACAATGAAACACTTAGGTTCACTTACTGTTCAGCATGTATAGTCCTCAATGTTTTAAGCCGTACTTTTTATCTGTACATTTTTATAGCACTCCGATTTACAATGACACTTTCTATGCAAAGATTACTTTTGAGGTTCTTGCTGCTGAATAAAAAGGATATTGTAAAGACACATTTTACTATCTAAGAAAAATATCTCTGTGGTGTATTCCCTCTTCCCTCAGCCAAATCCTTCTACTAAGGGCAGAATCAAAATAGTATTTGGGTTGTGTTACATCTGGAAAGAGTTGTTGTTAAGTTCTTTCACAAATAAAGGCTGAAATCCTAAAGCCATTTGTGAGCTCGTAAGACCCGTTGATACCAATGGGACTTACAAGTTTGTAAATAAGTTCTTGATTGAGGGCCAACGACAGTAGTTTCTCACACATTTCAGCACCTAACTGCTAAAAGAAAGTTATTACAGAAATAGTGGGCTAAATTTCCCAAACAGCAAATATGCAGATGCATTTGTAGAAAGATCGACATTTGGGTCTGCACTAGAGCTGAAGCTGGTAGCCCATTTCCTACCCATAGATAATACCCATATTTTCAGGCACCCCCAGTGCACATCGAACAGGATACCCGGCTTCCCATCATGCCCAGTGCCCAAAACTACAGGTATTATCACCAGGTTGCTGCTTCGCCGGTCTTACTACTACTGCTTATCATTTCTACTACTACACTACTTATCATTTCTGTTTTTGGAGACAGGCCCCTGATAAGTGGGCTCACAATCTAAGTTAGCCAAGGGTGAGGGGAACACAGGGAAAGAGAGACACACACAAAATTCCCATTTTTACAGGTGGAGAACTGAGGCCGAGAGGGTATGACTTGGCCCAGGCCACCTATGGCTAGGGTGGGATTTGATCCTTGGCTTCCTAAGTCCATGTCCAGCACCTTATTCACTACATCACACTGGATCTGCATGCACCCTCATTTTTTGTCACCCTGGGAATGGGGGACCCATTAGGGGATTATTTAGATGGGAAGAGGACTCCTTGTTCTTCCCCCCACACTCAGAAAAAGCGGAGCAGGGAAGTCACCAGCTGAGCTGAGCAACGCATGATCAGGGGAAGAGATGGGAATAGTGACTGGACCAGAGAATCAGCAGCCTGGCAGTAAGGCGAGTCAGCTCAGGGAGCCTGAAAGCTTGTTGAGTGGCGTTCAGGTATCAGTTGGCAGGTACCTGAATGCAACGAGGGCAAGCTGAGCACCCAGTCGAATCTACTACGTACCTGCTTGCATCTCCAGTCTCCACTCACGTGTCATTAAGCTGTGTTGCAGGAGGGGGCGGGTATAAATTTGAAAAAATAAAAATAAAAATAAAAATAAATAAAATAAATTAATTTATAATAGATGTCATGGCAAAAAAATCTTTGAAAACCAAGAATAAGCCCCACCAGACTTTGGCCGTTTTTACACGCACAAACACTACGGGCAGTGGTTGGAGGTGTGTGCTCCAATGTAATGCCCACCTGCACCCATCACCCACCCATCTCCACCCACAGAGTCATCTGACAAAACAGAGGAGGCCCTGTGTGTGGAGACTTGTGTGTTTCCATGGGGAAAGGACACACACCCACTACGACAGCACACCCATCCCCCCACCCACCGCTGCCTGTGTAAATAGGGCCTATGTAGTGACACATAAAAACTATAGCCATTTACTATGCTCTTTTTTCTCCTCTCCAGGAAACTTCCACAGTACCATTTGAAAAGACAACCAATGGAATAGGGACTGGATATGGTGACTTTCCCCAGATCAGAACAGGTAGATTAGGGAGCAGAAATCTCTCCACTTTTCAGAGTCTATTGTGGAGTTTGTGCCTGCAATGATACTAAGTAACTGGTGCTAATCGTTCCTGTTACAAGAAAGGAAACTCTGGGTGATAACAAATGAGATGCTACCATGCATTGGCCCTTGGTAGCCCTGGATTCACCTGTTTAGCTGAAAGGTAGTTGCCAAATATTTACCTAGGGTTGTTCCGGGGCAACCCCAAGCTGCGTTATTTCCGTGAATGTGGAGCACACAGGCTGTTTTTAAATGGCAGTGCCAGGTGGGGTGTGCATGGGCGCGCCAGTGCATTTGCGGTGAGAGGGCGGGGTGTGCACACGGCCAAACACGCATCCCCACTCATCCGCACTCATGAAGCAACCTCCATTTCCCCCAGTTTCTCTGTCCGTGGGGGTGAGTGGGGGAGCATGTTAGGCGGGAGCACTCATGCACCCCCACTCACCACGCATGACCGCAGCGTGTCCTTCACACAGGCCTCTCCCACTCATGAACATGTAGATTTCTGCATGTTCATGAGTGGGAGAGGCCTGTGTAAAAGGAGCCACAGAGAAGGTTAACCTGGCTCAGCCATTGGCAATGGGCAACCATGGAGCCAGGTCTCCTTTGTTAGGGTCCCCTGCAGCTTCAGGTCATCCAGCACTATAAAGGCAGGACTAGTCTGCCCCTCTCCACTGACAGCTGGCAAGGAGAGGGGGGCACAAAATCCCCCAGAGATTCTCAGGGGTGCAATCTATGCTACCTTCTCCCTGCCACCTCTTAGTTGAGTAGAGCGCAATTTGTTCTCCCTTCTCCCTGCTGCCTTTCAATTGATCAGACTGCACTACTGCTGCTCCAATGGAAAAGGGGGGTCATGGCCAGGGAACAAGTCTTCTCTTGTTGTGAGACCCTTGTTCTATCACAGCCAGTGAGGAAGGATCATACCCCTCTCAGGTGACAGCCAGAAAGGAGAGAGGGCCACAAAAAGTGCCCCAATCAGCTGAGAGGCAGCAGGGAGAGGGAAGCACATATCACACCTGTCTCAGAGCAGATACAAGGGGGTTGTGTGCTGCACTTTGGCTGGGTAATCCTAGTCTGGAACTGGCAGTGGGGGGTGGGAGGGGAGGAGGGAGAACGAGAAGTAGCCTGTGCTGCAACTCCCTTGTGTTTCCTCCCCAGTCCTGCTCTTAGTTGAAGTAGGAGAACCATTCCCTTGGAGTCCAGCCACCTCTGCAGAGAGAGGATTGCATGATTTGTGTGGCCTGTAGGGATGGGCGAACAGAACGGAGTTTGGAAATTTGATTCGGTTCGGTTTGAAATTCGAGTTTGGAAATTCGGTTTAGTTCAGTTCGGTTTGAAATTCGAGTTCGGTTCAGAAGTTCAGTTCAGTTGACTGAACAGTCCAAGTTCGGTTGAATTCCGAACTTCCGAACCAAGTTCGGCCATTCAAAACCAGGGTTTTTTTGTGTGTGTTGCCACTACGAATGGGCGAACAGAACGGAGTTCAGAAATTCGGTTCGGTTTTGTTCGGTTTGAAATTTGAGTTCCGTTTGGAAGTTTGGTTTAGTCAACTGAACAGACTGAGTTCGGTTCGAACTCCAAACTTCCAAACCGCGTTTGCCCATCCCTAGTGGCCTGGCTTTGATCCCCACTTCTCTCATTTCCCACCAGGAAAGGAGAGCAGTGGCCATGGAAAAGGGGGTCATGACCAGGGAAGATTCCATCCCTGGCCATGCCCCTTCTTTCCATCAGAGCCATTGCTAGCATGCTCCTCTGCCAGTGGTGAGGGAGAGAAATAGACATGGGAACTATCACACTGTCCCAGGGTGCCCCTGACAGCTGAAGGGAGGGTGGCATGCCAGAAATCTCATTGTCCCCAGGCCACCCAAGGACAATGCAATTGCTGGAGTGCCTGACCAGCTGTCAGGTGACCCCTGGAGAAAGGGAGTGTGATAGTGCCATCTGTGGTGGCTTGCACAAGTCCATGACGTGCAGGTAGGGCACTGTCATTTTGAAGGGTTCCCAACCCCATCCTTGCTGGTGGCTGAAGCATGGGGACCTCATGGGGTGGCTCCAGATTTCAGGGTGCTCCCAGTCTATGTGTTAATATCTATCTATCTATCTATCTATCTATCTATCTATCTATCTATCTATCGAGAGAGAGAGAGAGAGAGAGAGAGAGAGAGAGAGAGTAAGTTGGTGAATGTTTGGAACTTGGACACAGCTTCAAGTGGCACAGAATGCCTTCAGGAATCAGGATGCAAAATATCAGACACAGGTGGACACTGAGAAGCAGCAGGGCAGGACTGGCAAAGGAGACATGCTGTCCAAAGTATGTTGGGCTTCATCTTGCAGAGAATGCCCTGCGGGGAAAATATATGAAAACTGGCAGCAGCAGCGGCAGAAGGGCAGAGGAGCAGCAGGCACCAGCATCAATATAGGCAGGCAGTACCCGAAGTGTGGAAATGTGTCAGTTTGCAGAGATCATCCTGTGGGGGCAGGAGATATGTGAGAGAGAGACATGCATTTGGGCAGCATCAGCAAGAAGTGAGCAGAGGGGCAGCAGGCTTGTGTTTTATTTTCCCCTTACGTTTTCATTTTTAAAAGTTCATTTGTTTTCATTTTTTTTTGTTTCCCAATTCATTCTATTCACAGTTCATTTGCTTTTATTTTCTAGTTACTAAAATGAATGGAACTTCATTTGTTTTAGTAACTAAACAAAACAAAAATGAATTACATGCCCCTAAAGAGTAGATCTAACGTGATGTTGAGTTGCTTAATGTCAAACTAATCCATAGATGAGTGGCAGTTAGAATTAGGCAATTCCTGTATTCTTACACACGACACTACCATCTATGATGATTTAAGTCCTTGTTTTCACTCAGCAGAGGGTTTCTTTGGTTTCTGGAAGTTTGAAGACTGAAGTTTTAACAGAAAACTTTTTTTTCTTTTTTAAAAAAGATCAGAACAATGTATGATGATTGTGGTGGAATCTGGTTTTATTCATTCCTCCAACCCTCTTTTTTTATGTTCAGATATCCAAATTTTTTGTTGTCTTCGTCTTCTGATGTCTGCTACAACACAGAATGTACTGAGTTTTTCAAAGGAGCTAACATCACTAATGGATGACACCGTCTCATTCCATTCAAAGTGTTTAATGAAAACCAAGTTCAAGTGCAGTTAAAGTTCTTGAGTTACATAAAATCAGCAGAATAACTGCAGAAAGAAGCTATAAGCAGCCTTAATGGTGCTGTGTTTCACTATGATTGTCATATTTGATTGGATTAATGTGCCAGTCAATAGCTACAGGCAATGCAGGTAATTTCAAATGCATATCAATTGGGAGATAAAAAGACTGAACACTTGACACACAGAGAAATGCTGACATACAATTTGTGCAGATGATAATTATGTACACTGTTGTGGTGCATTATATTTGAAATAGCATGATTTACCCATGGTTCTGAAAACAGAGACCTAAGGACTTTATCCCAGAAGGACTGAGCATCTATTACACAGTTCAGTGGAGTAGAAGATATTTTGCTCTTTGCAGGAGGGGCTCAGCACTTCATAGGCTTGGGTCTTTTAGTTCCCTCCACACCAGAGTATGATGACTGCTATAGAACCTAATGTCTATTACTTGTTTTTAGTTTGATATTTCTCCCACCCTTCCCCAAAGGCTTGAGGTATTTTACAATATAAAATATATAAATGCAGCATAAAATATACAGGAATAAAGACTATAGAAATATTAATTGTATAAAATTCCCATTTGCCAATCCCCAAGCCCCATCCTTGCTTTTTAAAGCGCTGGCCAAAATAAATAAGTCTTACATTGGCTGCAATTCCAAGTGGGATCTGCGTGAGGTCTGTGCAGGTCCCGCATGGGATCCGTGTGGCACAACGCAATCCCTATGGAGATGCGTGCGGTTTGCACGCACATGCACATAGCATGAGATCGCCCCCATTGTCTCCAGTGTGTTTAGCAAGGGATTATCCAGAGGCCAGATGATACCCATCATCACTTCAGTCTGATTCAGCTTCTCCCTGTATTTTCTATTGGTCATTTGGCCATAACACTGAGCAATTTCATTATAATTCCAAGATCTTACTACTCCTATTCGAACAAAAATAATATTGGCAGCAATGTGGAAAATGTAGGATTATGGGACCTCCCACCTCAAGTGAAATGAAATCAGTGGAGCAACAGCAAAGGATTTGCTCTAGAGTAACTCAGGCATATTCCCTGCATTTTGACCACTAATTCCCGCAAGCAAATAGTTACATGAGACATGTGATGATGTACATGTGTAAGGACAAACAGGGTACAGACACACAAGATATTACCTTGAGTTGAGCAGCATTACCCCACATTGGGCAGCTTTACTGTACGATGCAATGCATCGTATGTTCGGTGGTTATCAGGCAGGTGGCTACTACACCCCGCATCCTCAAAAAAAGGCAGAGGCCACAGGGCATAGCAGCCTTACCCAAAGTGGGGTAAGGCTGCCCAACTTGAGGTAGTATGCTGTTGCTCATGTACCCAATTCCCATCTGACCCACCCCATGGAGAGGTTCCTCATGGTGCTTTGAGTGGCAGGCACTGGTGCCATTTCTGCACAACCATGTCACATAAGAAGATAAGAACTGCCATACTGGGTCAGACCAATGGACCATCTAGCTCAGCATTCTGTCTCTGACAGTGGCCAATCACAGTGGCTTGGGAGAAGCACCCAACAGGTCACAATGGGGCATCCATTCCTGTTGTTTTCCCCCAGCTCCCGTCATGTTCCCTGATCCTGTCTGGCTAATAGCTGCTAATGGACCTATCTTCCAGAAACTTGTCCAAACCTCTTTTAAACTCAGCTATAGTACTGGCCCTTACCACAGCCTCTGGCAGTAGATTCCACAACCCAATTATACGCTGAGTGAAAAAATATTTTCTTTTATTTGTTTTAAACTTGCCACCCATGAGTTTCATGGAGTGTCCCCTAGTTCTAGTACTAGCTGAGAGGGTAAATAACTGCTCCTTGTTTATTAGTTCCACACCACTCATGATTTTATAGACCTCTATCATATCTCCTCTCAGTCGTCTCTTCTCCAAACTGAAGAGCCCCAACCTACCAAGCCTCTCCTCATACGGGAGCCCTTCCATGCCCTTGATCATTTTTGTTGCCCTTCTCTGTACCTTTTCTAGTTCAGCTATGTCTTTTTTGAGATGGGGCGACCAGAACTGCACACAATATTCGAGGTGCGGTCGCACCATTGATTTGTATAGAGGCATTATGACATCCTCAGTTTTATTCTCTATCCCCTTCCGAATAATTCCTAACATTCTGTTTGCTTTTTTGACTGCTGCTGCGCACTGCGCTGTGGATTTCATTGTATTGTCCACAACCACCCCCAGATCCTTTTCCTGAGTGGTAACTCCTAGCTTAGTACCCAGCATTGTGTACACATAGTTTGGATTATTTTTCCCTACGTGCATCACTTTGCACTTGTCCACATTAAATCTCATTTGCCATTTAGATGCCAAGACACCCAGTGTCATAAGATCCTGTTTCAGTTCCTAACAGTCTGCTTGTGTTTTAACTACCTTGAATAACTTGGTGTCATCTGCATATTTGATCACCTCACTCTAATACCCTTTTCCAAATCGTTAAGGAATACATTAAACATCACAGGTCCCAATACAGATCCCTGAGGCACACCACTTTTTACATCTCTCCATTGTCATGGGTGGGTGGGGTGGCGGGTGGATGGATGGATGCCTGTGGCCTGTGCCTTTGAACACCCAGGAGCATGGCAGGACAGTTGACATCAGCCCACCCACCAAGTTTCCCCATGGGGGTGGTGGTGGTGGGGGTGACCATCTACTCTGCTCTCCATGTGGGCCCAGAAGTATGGTGGTTGAAATTGCCTGCCCTGGGTCACTCAGGAATTGGTCTCAGCCAGGCTCATCTGGCTTCATCCACAGTGTATGACTTTTCATCAAATATCCCACCCCCCAAGGGGGCTGAGGCTCATTCAAGGGCCTGGGAAAGGAGAACAGGAGGAGAAGTTCTTCCTCTCTTACTTTCCCTGATCAGGAAGGAGAAGACCACCCCACCTTCCTCACGAGGTCTTAAATTTCACTCCCTATCCTGCCCATTCCTGTCCCCACTAATCTTCCTGGCCTCTATATTTAATGTTCTAAAGCTATCAAGCAGGCTGTAAAGGGAGTGGCTGAGCAACAGTTTTCCCTCTAGGGTTTCCAGTCCACCCTAGAGTAAGAACTGATAAAGTTACACACGAACACATACACACACAGTGTCTTGCTCTCTGCTCTGACTCTGTTTCTGAGGGGCAGGAAGTGGACTGGGGATGGGAAAACCTGATGCTAACTTAATTTGAGCATCTATTTTCTCCATCTTCAGGTCCATTTCCTTAAGGTATGCTGAGGTAAAATGTCTGGTAAGTTGAACTTTTTTTAACAGGGCTGGAGATTTTGATTTAAGCAACTCCCCTGTATTGCTGATTTAGTTCCTTCCTTAACAATAGTTATTGACACAATAAGAAATGCCTCACCCCCCCCCCTTCAGACAGGGAGATGGGACACGGCTTGGAGATCTGTTGTGCCGCCAGGGAAGCAAGCCCTGGGGCAGTGAAGCGGCCGCACTCTGGGAGTGTGGGAAAGGTTTAGAACCCCACCAGGGTTGCTAGGGAGTCCCAGCGGTAGTGATAGGACTAAGGGGACCCAGCTGGGCAAGTATCTTGGGGTGGGGCTCAGACCCCATGGTGCAGATGACTCCAGCTTCACATGAGGGCTGGAGCTCAGTGAGCAAGCAGCACTCACTGACCGGGAGCCCAATTAGTCCCCAGGCTTGGTGCCGTGAGCACCCCATCATCTCCACGCTGAAGTGTTTAGGGCTGCCGGCATTTGGTTGGTGGGCCCAGAGATGGGCAAGGACAAAAGGAAGGTCTCCACTGCCACAAAGAAGCAGTGGCCTGTACCTAAGAAGAGCCTGGTGGTGGCGGCTGAGACAGTGGAGGCCCCAGGAACAATGGGGACAGAGCACCCCCCCCAAAGGGAACAAGCGGCGGGGGGCAGAGAGCCCCTAGGTTCATTGGCAGTGGAAGATGTGGGAGGGGCAGATCCCACCCTAAGGGACAGACGTACGGGTTGTAAGGCCCTGCTGTGCGCCCTGATGGCTGGGGGGTCGGGGGGGGGCTTTGGATCAGGTTGGAGCTCGGCCCCCTTGCCCACTGGACCTATCGGTGGCTGGTGGGAGTGCTGGTTTGCATGAGGATGGAAGGGGCCTGGAAAACACCTCCTTGAGTCCTTCCAGCCACAAGGGAGCAGATATGGAGAGGGGAATACATTGTCATTTTTGCCCTCCTGTTTAGGGCTGTAGCGGAATTTCGCAGCGGTAGCTATTTCCGACGGAAACAGTGTTTCCGCAATTAGTGGAATGGCATGGAAGAGGCTTTAATTCCGCGGTTTCATTCCGCGGTTCCGCGGTTCCGCTTATTTAATTCCGCAACTTTGTGGAATCGTGGAAACATGACATTTTCGCTATTTCCGCAATTCCGCCAGCACAAAAAAATCGCGAAATAGTGGTTTTCCGCGATTTCCGCGATTTTTCCGCGATTTTTCCGCGATTCCGCGATTTGCAGAATTCCGGCGGAATTAGCAGAATATCCGCAGAAATGTCGCGGTGTGGCGGGGGCAATTCCGAAATAGCGGAACGGAATCGCGGCGCGGTAAAAGCTGCTGCCGCATCAGCCCTACTCCTGTTCAGCGACCCCATAGTGGATCTCGCTGAACAGGAGGACAAAAAAGAGAAGGAGTAGTTCAAGCACCGAAAGGCAGAGAGGAAGTGGTCCAATTGGACAGCTTCCTTTTCCATTTATCATGGGGTAATGATTCAGGCATTCCCCAGGTGCTCAGACGGCTTACTTAAATATGCCGACATTGCTTGGCAGGCATATAAAGCAGACCCTTCTGGGGCCTGGCTCAGATATGATGAGGTGTTTAGGCACCATGCTGCCTACACCCCCAGACTCCGGTGGGACTTGTATGCAAACGACTTGTGGCTGAACTGCATGAGTGGCTCAGGTAACATTCCTTGCTCAGATAGCAGCCCCCTGCTGGCAAAAGGGGGTGCCTCCTCGGCAGTCGAGTCCTTTTCATGAGGAAGGGAGCAAGGCCCTGGGTAACAATGCTGCCCAGTGCTGGCAGTATAGTCAGTCAGGCAGGTGTTCCCGAGCCACCTGTAGGTTTCATCATACCTGTGAAAATTGTGCGGGCTTCCACCCAGCCTCAGCATTCCTACACGGAAGACTGGGGCAAAAGGAAAGCCCTCACAAGGGGTGGCAGGAAAAGGGGGACCTGGAGGGGGTCATAATGGGGGTGCAGGCAAGGGCCCCCACGCCAGTTAGGATGGACAGACTAGAGGTGGCCCTCCTGGGATACCCCAACTAGGATGAGGTAGCTTATGTTAGCAAGGGTTTTAGGAGTGGTTTTAAAATTCCAGCAGGGAACGTGCAACATCAGAAGGTCTCCCCAAATTTAAAAACAGTGGTGGGAATGGAAACAGTGGTTCAGGTGAAAATCAATAAGGAGCGGGCGGAAGGTAGGGTGGCAGGTCCTTTCTTAACCCCTCCTTTGCCCAACATGGTCATCTCTCCATTGGGGGTTGTACCAAAAAAGGTCCCGAACAAGTTTCGTTTGATTCACCACATTTCCCACCCATGCGTTGACTCAGTGAATGACGCAATTCTGAGGGAGCTTGTCACGGTTCAATACACTTCATTTGATGCTGCGCTCGCACTGGTCTGCCATTGTGGACATGGGGCCATATTGGCCAAGTGTGGCATCAAGTCGGACTTTTGTCTGCTGCTGGTACACCCGGAGAGCCTTCTTGTCCCGTCTCTATGCCAGGCTAGAGGGTAACACCTCCCTCCCCCCCAATACCACATTAGGCTTACCAGGGACAAGAAGGAGGATTTGGGGATTTGGTCATCTTTTCTGGCAATATTCAATGGCATCAGCTTCTGCCCTCCCTAGCAGCACCCCAAGGAGGACAGGATTTTCACATGCCAGCTTCTGGTGGGAGCAGCTACTGCTGGAGGCAGAGATGAAGGTGCACTCCGATGCAGAGAGTCACTCCAGGTTCGGGGTGTTTTTCAGGGACAGGTGGGTGGCGGCCCCCTGGCTAGATGAATGGAGCGAGTCTGGGGTCACCAGAGACCTTACATTTCTCGAGCTATTTCCCATCGTACTTGAAGTGCACCTATGGCCACAAGAGCTCGCAAACCACACAGTGCTTTTTTGGTGTGACAACTTAGCTGTTGTGCATATCATAAACACCTTGTCCTCCAACTCCCCTTGAGTAATGAAGCTAGTGAGGGCATTTGTGCTCACCCATCTAAATTATAACATTCCGTTCCTGGCCCGGCATGTGCCCGGCATTGACAATGGTGTTGCCAATGCCCTCTCTCGCTTCCAGATAGAGCGTTTCTGTTTGCTGATGTCCCGAGCCAGGGTACACCTAGAGCCATTGCCACCATCGGTGTGGATTCTTTGGTCCTAGAACTCCACTCCACTCTACAGTTCAAGAATCGCCAGCCCCATGAACAAGGGTTGCATATGATCAGGCTTTTCACCAATTTCAAGAATTCCGGCAGGTGCAAGGGTGGGAATTGGGGTTACCGATCACCAAGCCACAAATGCTCCAGTTTGCCTTACAGCTCAGGTGGAATGGGGCGGCACCGGGCACCATAGCAGGAAAATTGGCCACTTTGGGTTTCTGGAGTAGCGTGGAGGGGCATCCCCTCCCCCCCGACAGGGGTTTCTTTGCCAGACACTTCTTGGAGTACTGGGCCAATAATGTTACACCCCTGATCAGAGGGCACTGGTCACTCCCACTATACTTTTGGACCTCTGCAGTGTCCTCTCTCAGGTTTTTTATGATAGCTATGAAGTTTCTCTGTTTGGTACAGCATTTAAGTTAGCATTCTTCGGGGCCTTCTGGGTGAGTGAACTTTATGGATGTGCGAACAGATCGTGGTTCAGGCTTGGTCGTTCAGTTCAGTCCGATTTGTTTGGTCGTTCGGTTTAAACATTCAGTTTGTTTGCCGAGTTCGGGTTTGGCCGTTCAGTTCGGTCTTGTTAGGTTCAGGCGTTCGGTAAAAGGTATCGCGAGTTGCCGTGATTGCACCAGAAACCAAAAATTTGAGTGCACACAGAACTGTGTGGTGAGAGAGAGTGTGTTTGTGGCTGGCTGTTCGGTTTCGAGTGTTTTGGCTGTTTGTGTTTGGTTTGACTGAGTTGTTTTTGTTGGTGAGTGTGGTGGGTGACTGTTGTTGTCTGTGTGAGCTTTTTTGGAAAAAAAAATGAAGAAGACTGATGTCTTGATTCCCCAGCTGGGGGCCGACTTGGTGCTCCTGGAGCCAGTGTTGGTGGAGAAGGAATAAGCGGTCGCTGGCCCAGCCCCTGGACCATAGGTCATGGTGGCTGGCTCCTTGAATGAGGAGCAAGCAGTGGGCACAGGAGGTGCTGCCAGGTTTGTAAACTTTTTTTTTACTTTGAGGACAAGAAAGGCTCTTAAGCTCTATATGTTAGAGCGAGCTTACTGGCTTGCAGGTGGGTGCGTGGGTGGTGGGCAACAGTCAGGCACAAACAGTGGGCATCAGCGGGTAGCAATGGATGTCTTCCACAGAGAGAGAGGGTACTGTAGTGTGTGGGGATCTTCCAGCATTCAGGCACGAGCAATGAGCATCACCCCCACCCAAACATGTGCCAGGCTAGCAAGGGTCTCCACTCTCCAGTTGCCATCCCTACGTGCACCCAAATAAGGGCAGGATTTGCACGTGTCATCCAGGTTCTCTCCATTTTCCATCCCTCCCTAGCAGCACCCCAAGGAGGGCAGGATTTGCACGTGCCAGCCAGGGTCTCTCCATTTGCCATCCCTCCCTAGCAGCACCCCAAGGAGGACAAGATTTTCACATGCCAGTCAGAGTCTCTCCATTGCTATCCCAAGCACCCAAAGGAGGGCAGGATTTGCACATGCCAGACAGGGTCTCTCCATTTGCCATCCTAAGCACCCAAAGGAGGGAGGATTAGAGGCATCATCATAAATGCATGATAATACTTAGGTGTTGTTTATGTGTTCCTGTTTCAGAGAAGAATCGGATGCCGGCACTGGTGTTACACCACGCAGGACACCCAGGTGGAGGTCGGACTCGCAAGTGCCACCCCCAGACAGCCAGCGGATAAAGTCCGATGTCTGGAGGTTTTATGAGAAGGGTGACAGAATCACCATCTGCAAGGTAAGGCACGGGGGCTGAAACAACAGGGAATGGATTGCCCTATGACCTGTTAGGAACGGAAGTCCCCTGCAGAGAGAGATTGGCCACCCAGTCCACACACTTGTGGAAACAGAATGCAGGCAGGGCTTGACACAGACCATTGGTTTGATGCAATATGTCACTTCTTATGTTCCTATCTTTTTATGCTCTTTAGACATGCAGCAAAAGAATCAGGAGGCAGAGAGAGGGGACCACATCGGGGCTGATCGCCCATATTGAAAAGCTCCATGGCCTGACAGTAAGGCGGCAGGAGGATTCTGGCATGGCCGTGGAGCCTGATCATCAGCACCAGAAGAAGGGGGGTAAGGCAACCCGGAAGTTACGGCATGTAAGCCCTTCCCACTCCTCCAGCCCTGATGTGGAGTCTCCCGAGCCCCGGGAGTCTGCTGCGGCCAAGGCCTTTTGGGCCGAAGTTGAGAGGCCTGGCCACCAAATGATGACAGCATATGCTGCCTGGAGAACCAACTGGTGGAACAGTTCCAGGCACTTGAGCTAGAGAAAAAGAAAGTGGAGGCATACATCCAGTACATCTCTGCCGAGTTGGAACACCTGGAACTGTACCACCAGGTGGTCTCCAGGTGGCATCGGGATGTGGAAGGGGCCGTGGTGTTTGCCGTCTCCCATGGCTACGAGATAGAAGAGGACTGAGTGGCCACCCCTCAGCCCTGTGATGTGCCCCAATGCCTTCTGTCTTTCCCCCAAGTTATGGGGGACAGGCCTAGGGACTAATAGTTTTTCCTTTTTAAGTTTCCTTTCAATGTTTGGTCTTGGTTTCATAATGTTGTTGTTTTTGTTGTTTTGTTGTTATTGTTGTTTAAATAGTTTTAATAAAAGTTGTTATATTTGTTGTTACGTGCTTCATTTGACCCGTCCAGATGTTTATCCCTATGTGTTGAAGTTCTGGAAGGCAGGTGGCAGAATCTCATACAGCTTGTTGATTCCTACCAGCAGCATCTGGCTGGCTCCACATGTAGCATAGTTAAGGTATTAACCCAAAGATGTGCCAGGCAGCAGCAGGATCTAACTTGCAGACAGTCCCCCAGGAGGGGCAGGGCTTGTGTCTGTGTGGGTGTGCCAGAGAGAAAGAGAGACAGGCTCCTTGGCAGCAGGCATCAGGTGGTGGGAGCTGGTGGTTGGAAGGGCTTTTATTTCCAGCAGCTTCAGCGGGCATCCGCGGGTGGGTGCGGAGGAGAAGGCTGTTTGGAGGGGGCAGGCTGGCATGCGGGCACAGGGCTTCTGGATGCAGT
>QEPC01011622.1:71353-83747 GCA_003113815.1 Sphenodon punctatus
GCTACATTTGGCCTTCCAGTGACCTGACAGAAGACCATGTTTTAGCCACCCGAACACAACCGAACGCGATTTGAATTGAATGAACTGTTCGGCCATTTCATCGTTCGGTGTTCGGTTCCGTTCGGTGTGTTCGCCATTTTCGTCATTCGGTGTTCAGTTCCGTTCGGTGTGTTCGCCATTTCGTTGTTCGTTGTTCGGTTCCATTCAGTGTGTTCGTGTTCGTGTTTGTGTTCGTGTTTGGTTGTCCGAACAGGCCGAGTTCGGGCCGAACACCGAACTACCGAACCGCTTTCGCCCATCCCTACTAATCAGTTGCTTTGTGTCACAGATGGGCAGTATGAGACAGAACCAGTCCCCTACCTGCCCCCTCCACCACTGGTGAGTGAGTGCATGTCTGTGTGAGAAATTGATCTACTTTGTTATGTCAATTTATGTTAATTGATAATGTTTGCAAATGAGGTAGTGGGGACAGAGGATGGGGTGTTCCACTTTACAGTTTTCAAAATCTGGTCACTTTATTTATGAGGCTAATTAATGAGACACTTGCACAGTCTGCATGTTCTTGGATCTGGCCCTGGTTAACATTGATTTTTTTCAGTGTTGCAAGCATTATAAACCATACAGTTGCTTTGTTAGCTTCAGTGAAGGACAGTCTGATTGGTTTTTTTGGTTTCTCTTTTTTCATCATGTTCAATACCTGTAGAAAACCTTAAACAGCAGAATCAATTCTTCTCAGCAAGATGTAGATGGAGTACTTCAAACACTTTGCACCAGAGAAGCAGGTTATAAAGAAGGCCAGTCAGATACCCTGGCTTCTGCAAATTGCTTTATACAGCGGTAGACATGTCTTTCACAAAGACGGAAGGGGGAAATGGCAATTTCAGCTCTAGCTATAGACGGGATCATTTTGATCAGTTTAAATATTTCACACACTGTCAGCTCAACCCTACAGCAGATAACACACACACCATCTGTTTGCATGCACAGGAATCCTACCAGAGTGAGCAGCACTTGCATAAATGCTAAGTGACAGTTCTGGAAGATCGGGGTACAATTTGCAATTTGGAAAGTCAGACAAAATGTGATGCTATTGTTACAAAAGCTTAACTCTGCACCAATGAGCTCCATTATGAATATCAGGCATAGAAGAAGACTGGATACTTGGAAGCAGAGCTGAATCAGATATTTGCACCAAATACTATATCCAACAAACATGCCTGCTTTAATTTGAGTCTGACAAAGGAGATATATTATAAACTAATTTCATTTCCTCTGCCAGATATCTGTTTCTGTTATCCTGGTTTGGTTATTTTATTTATTTCAATATTTTGGTTTTTAATATAAGAACATAAGAAGTAACATACTGGGTCATACCAATGATCCATCCAGCCCATCATCATGTCTCTAACCTCCGGGACCATTCTGAAGATGCACATCTTTTTTCAAAGTAATGTAAGGTGGGGGAACATCGTTCTCAATTTACTGGACAAGGCTTTGCCCATGTTCAATGCACTCACAGTCTGTCAGGCTCATACTGGTGTCCGAGGTGAGTAGTTGCAGGACTTGGCCCCAAATGGGTAAATCCAAGCAGGATTGGAACAAACTTAATGAGTCCTTCCAAGATCAGGGCCCACTCCATAAGTCCCTTCAAGATCAGGGCCCCAAAGAATACTAACAAGATCAAACAGACCAAACAGGCAAATTCAAGAACATAGAAGTCTCAGTCAAGGTCAAGACTACGGGTGAAACAAGAACAAACAATTTTCATGAGAAGACTCACGATAACCAGAACCAGACTCAAGATTTCACTGAGATCTCCACACCTGGTTCAAGTTCTGAGTGAAATTTTGAGCCCAGCTCCTACACACACACACCCGACTTTGTTTGAAGAGGGGGAGAAACACACCAACACAGTTTTGCAAGGGTTATCCTGGTCTGGAGATCTGCCAGCAAACAACACAGCCCCTTGTAAATCCCTCAAACAGCTGTCTGGTCAGTTTCAGGCTAAGTTTGACCAGGCAGCTGCTCGCAGCTTTGCACGGGGCCATTCTGTCTAGAGCAGAGGGACCCTGGTCTCCCCCCTCCCCTTGTCAGGAAGCACCCCCAGGTCCTTCTGGCTGGCCTGCAAAAGCACTGTACTGGGGGAAGGGAGAAGCAGATTTACTTCTCTCTCCCTCCAGTGGAGGGCTTTGCAGAGGGACTTGGGGGTGTTTCCCAAGAGACTGGTCTGGCAGAGGGAGTGGGGGAGGGAACCAAGTCTCCCACTCCTCCTACCAGGAAGCACCTCAAACCCCACTGTGTGACTTTCAAAGCACTGCACCAGGGGAAGAGAGATGCAGATTTGCTTTTCTTTTCCCCCCAGTGCAGCACTTTGCAAGCAGGGCTTTAGGGAACTTCCTGGTAGAGGGAGAGTGGAAGCACAGTGTGGGAGGACTGACTCAAGTTTCTTGGTTTTTACAGCAAGAATCCAGGTAGTTTCTTAACCCATTCTCATTTACAAAAAGAAGCTCAGAATCCAATTCTCACCAAGAAAACCAAGAATTAAGTTTCAGCCCTAGCCAAAACCAGAGCACTAACCAGGAAAAACAGGCAACCAGTCCAAATGGACAACCCAAGAACATAATAAAAGTCCAGGCCAAGGTCAAAACCAGAGAAGCAGCGCAAAGGGGTGAGTCAAGCTGATTGGGACACCAAAGCAGTGGGCCGGAACCATGAGATGGAGACAGGGAACCAGGAGCCAGGTTCAAAAGGGCAGGAGACAAGAACCAATGAGATGAGACAGAAATTAGAAGCCAGGGTTCAAGATAAACAACAGCAATTCAGTGGCAAACTCGGACAGAAATTCGCTGCTCTGCCTACCGCCTGCTTGCAGTCACATGACTTAAGTACTGAGCATGCTCAGACAAGGACCGGTCATCCAGCTGAGGAATACAATCAATAAGCCTAGGACTAGCTCTGTCCATACAAGTGGTGCAGTGGTACTAGCCACCAGCATCAGAGCCAAAATATACTGGTTCTAGACCTGTCTCTTCATGTAGCCCTGCTGTATATTTAGGATAAAAATGGCCACTAAACATTTAAACAAGCCATCTGACATAATGATCTAATCCTGTCAATGGCCTTTAGAGTACTTTAGTGGGAACACAAAGCTAGGAAACAGAAGGTGGATGTGACCTTGGCAGTCATCAGGAGGATATGGCTACCATAAATTACTACTTTAATAATCCTTCCCCAGCTTAGGTGCTGCTTGTGTGCTAATCTCCACCTTCTGTTTCTTTGATTCAAATATCAGCTTCCAAAGCCTAGCACTTCTTGAGTATTAAAAATTTTTTATAACACATTCCCCCCGCCCCCCCACCCCCAAACTTAAAAAAAATAATCCTGTATTTACATTTGGCTTTTTGACTGGTCAGGGTTCTATTCCTGTACATACATTAGCAACAGAAAAACAACATTCATGCATCTGCAAGTGGTAGAAAAGTGTCAGAAACCTATTTTGGATGCATAATACAATTGGAAAATTGTGGGGCCAGAACGTTTCTATTGCTGGGCCTATGGAAATCATTTCCCATCTGTTCAGTACAGCTTTCAAACTCATGCCAGGGCAGATTTAATGTTTTCAAGGCAACTTTAATTCTAGTAGTACCTAACTCGAATGCTTGCTTGACTGTGTAATGTTGCTAATGTTCTTTTAATGAAGGGGAAAGTGGGATCGGCTTGTTATTTAACCCATTATAGACCTACATTTCCAGAACCTGTGTGTCAAAATTCTCAACTCCCACACTGTTCCCCTTTGGTGAGGCATAGTGAAGAAAGGTTTCCAAAACATTATTTCTACAGCCTTTCCAGTGTTCAAAATGTTTTACAATACATACCTAGTTTATTTATTTATTATTAACATTATGCCCCACCCCCCTCCTGCTATAAGCATCTCAGGGCAGCTAACAACATTTTAAAATACATAACTAAAATACAATTAAAACAACATAAAACCCCCAGATTAAAATAACCCATACCCAAACCCTATCTAACCCAATCCATGCACCCCATCTCCCTCAGTAAAGACCCGGCGGAACAGCCAGGTCTTACACTGTCTATAGAAAGAGGGGAGGTCAGTAGTCAAGTGGACCTCCAATGGGAGTGAATTCTACAGCTACGGTGCAGCCACAGAAAATGCCCTTCTCATGGTCAACACCCGGGAAATCTGGGGGACCTTGAGGAGGCTGCCCCCAGCCGAGCGCAGGGGCCAATCAAGAATTCGGAGAATGAGGCGATCCTGCAGGTAAGTGGGGCCCAGGCCATTTAGGGCTTTAAAGGTCAACACCAACACCTTGAATTGAGCCCAGAAGACTATCAGCAGCCAGCCCAGAGAGCGAAGCACTGGTGTAATGTGCTCGTGTTGGCCCGTCCCCTTTAGGAGATGGGCTGCCGCATTTTGCACCAGTTGCAGTCTCCGAAACAGCACCCCATGTAGAGTGCATTACAGTAGTCCAGATGTAACTGGCAGAATGCCCCCTTCACCACAGTCACCATCTGGACATCCAGATGGAGCTGCGGATCCAGAAGCACCCCAGACTATGGACCTAAGATACCAGGGGAGGATGGAGGCTATCAATGATCTGTCCCCATCACTCCCCCAGCTTTCCCCACAACCATCACCTCCTTCTTGTCAGAATTTAACTTCAGGCAGCTCGCCCTCATCCAATCCCCCGCAGCTGACAAACACCGGGTAAGCACTGAGACTGCCGGACCTGGGTCAGATAAAAATGAGAGATATAGCTGAGTTTCATCAGCATATTGATGACACTTTACACCAAGCTGCCTGACAACCTTCCCCAAAGGCTGCATATACACACTGAACAAAAGAGGGGATAAGATGGAACCCTGTGAAACCCCACACATGAGACCCCAGGGAGAAGATGAAAAATCACCCTGCACCACCCGTTGGGTTCTCCCAGTCAGGAAAGAGTGGAAGCATTCAATAACATTCCTGCTAATCCCTGCCTGGTCCTGCAGCCGAGTCACCAACAGCTCGTGATCAACGGTATCAAACGCAGCCGAGAGATCTAACAGAATCAAAAGGGTCAAACGACCCTGATCCAACTCATGGGAAAGATCATTGATCAACACCACAAGCGCAGTCTCTGTGCCATAACCCGGACAAAAGCCAAACTTCAAGGGATCAAGAAAATTGACCTGGTCCAGATGCCCCTGAAGCTGTTGAGCCACCACCAGTTCTAAGATTCGTCCTAATTAATGAGTTAGTGTTATTATCAGTCAGTCAGCTTTTATTTATATCCTGCTCTCTCTCGCCTATGGCAACTCTAGGCGGCTAACAACAAAAGTAGAAGACATCCAGAAAACAGTAACAATTATAAATTCAGCACAAACAGCCATGTTTCCAAATAAAATCCCTTCTTTGCTTAAATGTAACTAAACAGAAGTTATGTCCTGACTCACACTCCAGCACAGAGAGATTTATTTAAACATAAACCAGCCTCCTTGAAGATATTCAGACAGCTGTGTCCAAATGCCTGCCTGAGTTTGAGAGTATCATGATATAATCTGGAACAATTAGTGATTAAATAAACTTTCCTCTGGCCACATTTGGTCGCCGGGCCTGAGTTTCCCCACTCCTGCACTAGGTCATTATGAAGTCTATGATAGAGTTGTATGTGGTGAAGCACAGCTAAAGCTGTGTGGCATCTGCACATTCAGCAGGCACTTCAGTCCATACCCTCATCCCAGATCTCCTAGTGGATCCATGAATATAATGGGCAAATGAGAGGTTCTAGGGGGGTCCGAAAGAAAGGAGTCTGGTGGTTGAAAAGCAGTTTCCCATAACTTCTTTTTGAGGCAGATCCCTCCATGAAGGACTTTGACTATTTTTGTGAACCCCACTCACCGCCTTCAGATAGAGCTGCAGTAGTATCTTGTTGCCAACCACACTGAATGCTTCTGAAGCATGAGAATTGATGTCTCCCCTCTGTCCGCTGACAAGGCAGAGATCATCTATTGGTGCCACTATGTAAGGCACTAGATCATGAACAGTGAGCTATCAGACTCGTTGTAGAGTTGGGCAGGATCAGGTCTGGTGCCATATCAGGTGACAAAACAAAGGAGCAATTAGAGCACAGTGTCAGGCTATGGAGAGAGGGTCAAGGACAGAAGTCAAACCCAGGGACAATCCAGAAATAAACCAGGGTACCAGTCCAAAAAGGCGGGGACAAAACCCTAGACAAAGGCTGAGGTGAAAGAACAGAGGATCAGCTGGGCATGGACAAGAGCTAAGGTGCTGGAAGAAGAGATGAAGGTGAGCCCAAGGAGCAGGCAAGCACCAACACAGACAAGTTATTATCCCACCCTGCTTTCTCTTCCTGTTGTGAGGTCCTTTATGCTAGAAAGTAACCAATTGGGTGAGTGGGAGACATGGCATGGACAGCTGAGGAGAAACCCTCCAGCTTGAGTGCAGGTTGTCTACAGCTACAATGAATCTTCTTAAATGAGATGCAACTATGCATGGCCACCCATCAACCACCCAACTGACGGCTCATGTGAAGGTGGTGTGCATGGATGCGTGTTCTCATGACTCATGCAGCTTCCACTAATGGCCACTCACGAGGCACCAGAGACAAAGACAGAGCGCCCCATGTGGGAAATGCAAAACAGTGCAGGGGAACAGATGCTCATGTTTCTCTGGCTCGTTTTGTCCAGGTTGCCCACCCATGCCAGTGGACAGGTCTGCGGCCCCACTGCCTCCCAGTTCTGCCCCCAGCCCTACCGGGAACTCTTAAATGGGTAATGGCTGCCTGTATGAGCTGTTTTCAGGGCCTGTCGGTGGTGGCAGGAGTGCATGGAGGCTGCCTACTTGGGTGCGGTGGCCACCTAGGGAGCCACCCATTAGAATCCCTCCCCACTCAGTCCATTTGTGTGGGTGCTCCATGGCGGTACCACTCAGAGGACATGGACCCCCACCCCAGTCTTGCTCATTTAAAAACACCCAACATCTCAGCAAGATGTCTTTCCAGCCTTTTTTTGAAAACCTCCATTGATCAATAGTTCTTAGAGTTAGGAACTCGGGAGTTCTTAGTGTTAGGAAGAGTCCTTAGTGGTTCACAACCAATATGAACAATTAAGAAATTATTTCATAGATGAACTAGAAAAGGTACAGAGAAGGGCAACAAAAATTATCAAGGGCATGGAAGGGCTCCTGTATGAGGAGAGACTTGGTAGGTTGGGACTCTTCAGCTTGGAGAAGAGATGACTGAGAGGAGATATGATAGAGGTCTATAAAATCATGAGTGGTGCGGAACTAATAAAAAAGGAGCAGTTATTTACCCTCTCAGCTAGTAATAGAACTTGGGGACACTCCATGAAACTCATGGGTGGCAAGTTGAAAACAAATAAATTAAAATATTTTTTCACTCAGTATATAATTGGGTTGTGGAATCTACTGCCAGAGGCTGTGGTAAGGGCCAGTACTATAGCTGAGTTTAAAAGAGGTTTGGACAAGTTTCTGGAAGATAGGTCCATTAGCAGCTATTAGCCAGACAAGATCAGGGAATATGACGGGAGCTGGGGAAAAACAATAGGGAATGGATCCCCCATTGTGACCAGTTGGGTGCTTCTCCCAAGCCAACATGATTGACCACTGTCAGATGACATCATCTGGCTGCGCCGCTCTGGGAGGCCCTGTTGGGAGGGGCCAGAAAGCAGCAAGAAGGAGTAGCTGAATTTAGCGCTGCAAGAAGCTTCCACCACCACCACTGCTCTGTTCATTTACCAGGCTGGGAGCAGGGAGGGGGGGAAGGTGAGCCCCAGCAGCTCTCCCCACCCAACTCAGCCTGGGGGGGAAGGGGAAGCCAGCCCTGACTGCCTCTGTCAGATGGGCGGCCAGCCAGACCGGAAAAATGAGAAAAATCACAGGAGTCATGGGGGAATTGGAAATGTCATGGAGGGGGTCAAAAGTCACTAAAAACATGACTGCCATGACCCCCATGACAAAATCATAGCTCTAATGGTAAGTTATGGGTAAACAAGAAAAAAAACTGACAGTGTGTAATATCTAACATATTCCACATAAATTAAGGTGCAGGTTACCTTCATCTGTCCCCAGCTTTGGTGTTTCCATATCCTGTAAAAGAATAGGATTTTGTGTGAAAGAGTAAGGCAAACCGTGTGCATTGTGGCTAACTTGTGTAACTCACCCCCCCCCCTTTGGGGACTACCAAGTGCTTGGCCTGTACTTACAGTGAGATGGCCACTAGGGGGCAGTAGAGAGCAACTGAGCTATGTGGAGAGGGTTTGCAAAGCGCATGGGAACTGGTGCAAAACACAAGGGAGTGATTGACAGCCAGGTGGATGGAAACGTAGAACTGTTACCAGGGCTCTGGTTATTCTGCCAGAGGGGGAGGGGGTGTAGAAAAACCTGGGAGACAATGGAGGGAGAAAGAGAGAGGGGTGGTCGGGGAAAGGACGAGGAACACTGGGGCGTGGGGGGATCCCTCACTGTGGCCAAGAGTGAGGGGAGTGTGGGGGTGACTGGGACCAGAAAGGATGGTGAGGTTGAGGATTCAAAACCCCAGGTATCAGAGGGATGGTGTGGGAGGTCGGCTGGCAAGGCAGCCAGCAGGGAAGATGGTGAGGGAGGTCAGCTGGCAGGGCGGGCAGTGGAGGGAATACCCATTTGGGCAGCGTAGTCCAGCTTAAACCAGGCCAGGATGGAAGAACCCCTCAGAATGAGGTGTTGATTTACTTCAAAGATCCAGCTATACTGTACCCTAGCCAGATGCTCTTAGGGTATTTTCAGATGTGACGGGGCTCAATCTGCCCCACCACGAAAACACCCTAATGATTCCCCGCTGGGGCCAACACGTAATGGTCAACAGATGTGTTGTCCGCTCCCGGCGGGGAATCCGGGGGGGAGGGGCGGGACCGCACGGCACAATGTGCGGCCACACGGCCCTGCCCCCCAACACTTCCTAGGCTGCCCACCCTCTTGGGAGACAGGCCCTCATTGACCACGGCACGGAATCCCGCTGCTGATTCTGGGCTCTGGTAGGGGGCAAGACGTTACGGTCCCCTTGATCACGGGGGGGGAGGGAATCACATTCAACACACAAATGGAGATGGTCCAGCCAGGACCTCCGTTTGCATGTTGAATGTGATTTCCCCCTGTGATTCACTGGGGTGAACATTGGGGGGGGGGACTTCCATTTCACCCAACAGATGTTACGGGATTACGATCACCATGTGGGGATTCACTGTGGTTGAGCGTGATCTCATAACATCTGAAAATACCCAACGTGGCCTCAGCTTACACATCAACTAGCTGAGCATAGTATTGTAGGGGAGTGTTGGGACCCAAAGAGTCTGTTTGGGGAGCAGGAGAATTGGGAGAAATGTTAATTGCCTTATTAAGCTTATCTTATGTTATAATAAACCTGTTGCTTATCTTGTTACCCTGCTTCATGCGTGCATGTCCCAAATGGGGGGGAGTTTTCTCTGAGCTAGTATTAGGCATTCCCACCACTGGGCCCTGGGTTGTGTGGGGGGGAAGTAGTCCATCCCCCTTTTCCTCTGCAGGGTCACCATAGCCCTGTATGCACCCCGGGTGGAGGCACTGCCATTTGGCACCAAAGGAAAAAAACTAGGAGAACGAGCTCTTGAACCCAGGGGCTCAATTCCTTGGACACCTTCCCCAGAGGGTCAGAGATGAAGGGGCAGCCAAGGGGGCGTTACACTTGTAAGCAAGTACAATATCTGACAGTGTACAATGTGTTTACTGTTTACATACTGCACGTAAGTTAAGGTGTGTGCTTTATCATTCAATTTCCATATTTTTATCTGCTTGTCTGAAATTGTCCACACGTTAATTTTACTACTAATACTGAAAGGATTTTTTCGGTGGAATAGACCATGTACACAAGCTTAGAAAATATCAGTGACTAAAGTAATGTGTAGGAACCCAAACCCATTACTGTTGCAAAGTCATTTCTGTATCCAGGCCAACTGAGCTTTGGCTTTCACAGGAAGAAACAATTCCAACTGCTCAGAATAGAAGAAACATCTGCTGTGGTGATGAGTAACAGTTGGATGAGTTCACTGAAGTATCTGTGATGGAGTAATAGGGGCTTTTATGAGCCAAGAATACAACAAAGACTATATCTTTTCATCTAAACTTAATTTCATTTCTTGTCAGGCAAAAGAAAATCTTCCTCCGTGCCCTTCTCCTCCTGACTACTTCCAGGTTCTGCACTGTAGGGATGGGCAAATAGATCGCGGTCCGGGTTCGGCCGTTCGGTTTGGCTGCGTTCTGTTCGTCAGTTCGGTTCGGCCGTTCGGTTTGTTTGCCAGGTTCGGGTTTGGCCATTCGATTCGGCCATTCGGGAAATGTTTTTATATGGGTTTTTTTATTTGTTTTTTTATATGGTTTGGGGGGGGTTGGTTTTATGTGTTTTTTTGTTTTTTATTTGTTTTTTTGTTTTTATGTGTTTTTTTATTTAAATTTTTTATCTAATATTATATATCTATCTATCTACACTAACTCTAACTGCNATTCTAAATGCTATGAACTAAATGGATTATCTAATAAGTACACAGGCCTACTCCTACAAACACTAAAACTAAATCACTAACGCTATCTCTATCACTAAGCTAACTCCTACAACTGTCATCTATCTATCTATCTATCTATCTATCTATCTATGGGATGGGGGGAATCACAAACAACACAAGGTTTCAGTTTAAGGTTTAAGTTTCATTTCAGTACAAAACTGAAATGAAACTTAAAGTAATCTACTAATCCTACTCTAAATTAAAAAAACAGGGGAAGGGAATCTGGGATGGAATATATGGGAGAGGGAAAGGATTCAATGGAGGGGGGAGGGAGGGAGGAAGGAAGATTGAACACAGGGAGGGATAAAAACAAAAAATTACCACTAAATCTATCTAAGCTAAGCTAAATAAATGAATGAGAATATGGGTTAGATGGGTTAGATGTGTGAAATGGGAGGAGAATTGAAATGGATTGGGGAGCTGGGAACTGCTGGGAGAGGGAGCCTTCTGAAACGCCTGCTGTTCAGGAACAGTGACTAGCTCAGAATGTGTTCGGAAGGGGGGGGAGGCAGATAGTTTTGTTTCTTGCAAGCCTCTCCACCCCTGGTGTCTGGAAGTCTGCTCCTCAGCTGACTACCCCTCCCTGTCACGTTTGACCTTCCAGTGACTCTTTTTTTGCCACCCGAACTCACCCGAACGCGATCCAGACAGACCAAACTGTTAGGTCATTTTGACGTTCGGAATTGAGTTCGGTTCGGTCAGTTCATGTTCGGATTCAGGTTCGGGTTCGGTCGTCCGAACAGGCCGAGTTCGGGTCGAACTCCGAACTTCTGAACTGCGTTCGCCCATCCCTACTGCATTGTACCAGACCAGGGTATCCCCAACATGTCTGTCTTTCCCCATGTTCTCCTCACGCTTGTCCATCTTAGATTGTAAGTCCACTGGGACGGGACTTGTTTCTGGAAATCTGTAAGCCTAAAACGCTGCATACATCTAGCAGCACTATAGAAAGTAGTAGTAGTAGTAGTAGTAGTAGTAGTAGTAGTAGTAGTAGTGTTCCCATCCCTCAGGGAAATTATGGCCTTTCGGGAGCACTTGCAAGTGTTCATTGGTACTTGGTCAGTCGCTGGTGATTCTGCATTTCTGCCATTGTCAATGTCAGTGCCTGTGATTTTTCATCATTTCCCATCACTTCCTGGCATTTTTTGTCACTTTTTGTCACTCTCTGGAACTTTTATGATAATTTTACAGTCCTTTTATGGTACGTTTATGGCAGTTTCCAGCACTTGCCTGGCACTCCACAAACCCTGGGGGTGCACATAAGGGGATGGGATAAGTTTCCATGTTTTGCAAATTACCTGTTTCCGACAGAAACAGCATTCACTGTGATTTGTTGTTTCAGCCTAATACAGTTTTGTCTCTTGCCTAACAGGAAATAAGGAGTGCATAATTCGACTAATTTGCAACATTTATTCTCTTAGCAGAATGCAGATTTTCTGCTTGCAGAATTTTGCATGGGAGGGAATTTCAGAAAAGCCTGCCAGAGAGGGATTTTTTTTGGGGGGGGGGAGGAGCAAGGGGAGATGTGGCGGATTGAAGGTGAGACTTATGAGAATTAGGCTGTAGATCCCTGCTTCCTTTTACAAAACTTTGGTTGCACCCTGAATCCTATAGGCCTTCAGAATTGATGCTAATAAGTGTCAGAGAGTGTTTGGGAAAAAGCATTCCCATAAAATGCATATGGAAAGAGTTCAGTTCCTTCCACATACACTTAGGGTACTTTCAGACGTTACGGGCGGCCGGTTCACCACAGCGAACCACCAGGGGGGGCAAACAG
>QEPC01011622.1:85262-95574 GCA_003113815.1 Sphenodon punctatus
GGTGTGCCTCTTCCCCCGGGACAGTTGTCATCTCTGGGGCAGCCTGTCCTGCCTGATGGTGCTGCTGCTGCTGGTGCTGCTGCTGCTGCTCTCGCCCCACTGTCTCCATGTGCAGCATGACCACCTCCTCCGCCTGAACCTCCTCCTCCTCCTCCCTTGCTGTTGCCCTCCACTCTCCTCTCCCTACTGCCTTGCTCCATGCCACCATGACACCCTGCTTCTGTGTGCCATTTAAATCTTCCTCTCTGGCCTGAGTTGTTGCTCACTGTCTGGCAGTGACGCTACATGCTTTGTCCCCAGCTGGGAATCATTTTGCTTGATTCCGGCCGGTGGTTGCCGTTTAGACATTACGTTTTGTTGTTTCCCAGTGGGAATTGCATTGACCACCATGCTTTTGGAGATGGTCCAGGCTGGAGCTCCAGAAGGGTGGTTAATTTTGTCCCCTGCTGGGGATTGTCTGTGATGAACATCTGGCAGCCACCGAACAGACGTTCAGGGCCCTTTGGCCCCGCTGCGAGGTTGAGTGTGGTTCACTGTGGTTGACTGTGATCTCGTAACGTCTGAAAACACCCAAGATGGGAGCAGGTCCAGAACTGTGGTCAATGAAACCCCAGCAGGAAACAGTCAAATGTAACATCCGAACGGAAATTGCCAGTTGCAATCACACAGAACTATCCCATTTTGTGGCGAATGCATGCAGTATCACTGCCAGGCAACGGCAATAAATGGAGCAAGGAGGGTTATTTAAAGGGCACACTGCAGCAGGGGAATGTGGTGGTGAGACAGGAAGAGAGAGTGGAGAGACAGGACATTGATGGAGCGCGAGGAGCAGCAGCAGGAGCCAGAGCAACCCGCCCCACAGGGGGATACTGAACAGGGGATGGAGGCCTCCTGCAAACAGTTAAGGAGACCACAACAGGGCGGCCAGGGGGCAGGGGTGCAAGGGTACCAGACAGCCAAGGAGGAAGGGTGTGGGCCAGGGGCAGGAATGGCACAACCACAGTTCCCAGCCCCCATGTCCACCCAACAGACCAGGAAACATGACCAATCCCCGGAACCCGCACAGGACACCAGCAGGGAGGAGCCAGAGGAGGTGGAGGAGGTGGTGGCTGCACAGGAGCTGGAGGGCCCAGCACGGAGACGGGGGTACCAGAGAGAAGGACAGTGGGGAGTCCAGGAGACCCAAGACTTCATCACAATCTGGGGGTCCCTGGAAAACGAGGTGGAGCTCCTGGTAAACAAACGCAATGAACACGTATTCAACCTGATAGTGAGGGACATGGGAGAGGTCGGATACCAGAGATCATCAGCACAGTGCCGTACAAGGCCAGGGCACTCATGAGGGGCTACAAGCACATAAAGGACAATAACCAGTGGTCCAGTCATGCAGCGCGGACTGCACCCTATTATGATGCCCTAGACAGGATCCTCCACATGAAGGAATCCATCGTGGTCCCCCAGCTGGAAGGGAGTACTGTGGCATAGGACCGGATATGGGAGGACATCCCACCCCCCATGGCAGCACTGGGTGCATCCACAGACACTGCCGGACCCACACCCCAAGAGGAATGGCCCAGGACCTCAGGGATCAGTAGGCACAGGGAGTTTATTACTGCACTCAGGGTTGGGATCCGATGATGACACGCTGGTCACCCTGAGCCAGTGGATGCGAGGGGAGCACTCAGAGCAGAGTCCTATTGAGCAGCCAGCCATGGTGGGCTTGGAGACGGATGTAGGAGGTAGGTATTAGGTGTGGAAGGCACAAGGAACTGCACAGACCCAGCGAGGGAGCAGAGGGGGTACAACAGGCAGGGAACTATACAAACCAGCCCCCCCACCTCCTTACTGCAGGAGCAACCGAGGAAGAGGAGGAGGGAATGGAGAGGGAATGGGCACCGGGAGCAGTGGAACACGTGCTTGAAAATAAGCAAAAGGGATGGGGCCCACTGGAGGCTGGGAGGGGGTGGGGGGCTGGACATGGGGGCAGGGATAGGGGAACCCCAATGTCACAACCTCACGGTCGTTCCCACACATGACTGATACCACTGTCGTGGGAGGCCGAGGTGAAGGGGGATCAGCACCAGCAGCACCAGCAGCACCAGCAGGTTGAGCGAAGTGAGCAGGTGGGGGGGGTGACCAACGGGCTGGCAGAGGGTGGTGGCCCAAGGGGGATCAGATAGACTCGCACACACAGCTCCCAGGGGACTCCGGGGATCGGTGGCCAGAGTTAGTGGGCGGGGCACTGAGTGTGACCATGAGGAAACAGGGGAGGGGTAGCTGGTCACAGGTGCATGGGAGGAGGGGACCCGACCACTGAAGGGGAAGGGGGAGGGATGGGCAGGCATCCCAGGTCCTGCCCCAGCACCATTCCGGGGGGGCAGATGTGCAGCTACCAGCTGCCCGACTGAGCTAAGCGAACCCGTATTCTGCAAATCCGCTTCCCCGTCAGCCGACTCGGCCCCAAGCGGGACCAGTGCTGGTGACGTAGACGATGCGGGAGCACAGGGCATGTGTGCACTGCCGGTGGGAGGACCTGGCAGAGGATATCATGAGGACCAGCGCGGAGCAGGGGGAGGCGATGATCGCCTCCATTGACAGGATGGAGGCAGCCACTGCCAGGGCTGTGGAGCAGGTGGAGGGATGGGACAGGCAACTCCTAGCTGAGATGTGGAAGGAGAGGCGGCTGAAAAGATGGGACTAAACATGTCAGATGTAGGTAATACAGCGGCTGATGGACACCATCGACCGCCAGGCCGCTGAGCACTCACACAAGCTGGACCGATCCCTCGAGATTGGCACCTCGCTGCTGATGCATCCGGGCACAATGAGTGCCTAGATCATGGCAGCAGCACCCCTGGGTGCCATACCAGCTGCAGTCCCAAACCCATCTGCCATCCCACCGCCGGTGCCCATCCCTCAGCAGAAGCAGCATCTCCGATCACAGGGGGCCACAGGGCCCATGCATCCACCTCCCCATCCCACCGGGGCTGAGATGCCAACAGCTGCCTGCCAGGTGCAACAGCAGCAGGCAATCCCGGGCCCAGACCAGCCCCCAGCAGTGGCCACAGTGGAGAGCCAGGAGACCACACAGAACCAGGAAGCAATGAAGGAGGACACCAGTGTGGGTGAGGGCGGCTCACAGACTGTGGAGCAGCCCACACAGTAACGGAGAGTTCGCCCAAGGAAGCAGGAGGTGCCGGGGGCAGGGGTAAGGGGAGGGGGAATTAGGCAAGGGGATCACTGTAAATACAATAAAGACACCTTTATTCACTGTAACCATCAAGTCCGTCATTCATTGATACACATGCCGGGGACCCCAAACTCAGCGGCTGCGACTCAGGAACTCCTGCCCCATGGAACCCAGGAGTCTCAGGCCTAGGGCACCCATGTTATGTGCCTCGTAAGCACTTCTCAGATCCGCTTAGCATAACAGTACTCCCTGGGGTTTGCTGTTTTCACGTATAGCGGAACAGGGCCAGCTGACCGCTGTGACCTGGGATACCCAAGGCCCACTCCATTGGTCTCACAGACATTGTGCAACATGCAGCAGGCACCGATTACCAGAGCAGTGGTTTCCACCGAGTAGTCCAGGCGCCCGTCCAGGCACCTCCATCTCTGCTTGAGGGCACCAAAGGCCTTCTCGACCATGGTCCTTGCAGTGCACAGCCAGGTGTTTTACAGGGCCTCCATCTGGTTCCGCTCCATTGGATGGGTCTTCATGAGCCAGTGGAGCAGCGGATAGGCCAGGTCCCCAATGATGCAGGGGGGAATCAACACCCCTTTGATCTGAGTCATCCTCATGTTGGCAAAGTCCCCTCTGTACATCCGTGCAAAGAGGGGGGAGATGGCGAGGATCTGGGCCTCATGGCTGCCACTGGAGTGGCTGGTGAAGATGTCAATGAACCTGCCCCAATGATCAACAACAGCCTGGAGCTGCAACGAGTGGTAACCATGCCTGTTGATGTACTCGGCCTCATCATCGGGGGGTTGGGGGGGCGGAGGATCTCCACATGGGTGCCATCGATTGTGCCCAGGCAGCTGGGGAACCCAGTAACCTCAAAGCCAGCCACAACAGCCCCCTGATCCATGAGCTGGATCACGCTGTCAAAGAGGACTACCTCCACAGCCTCACAGAAGTTGTGGATGATGCCAGTGATGGTTGTGAGGCCCACTCTGAAGTGATGAGCCACAGAACGGCAGGAATCTGTGGTGGCCAGGGCCCAGACAGCTATGCCCACCCACTGGGCGACTGGGATAGGGGAGCACATGGGGGTGTGCAGACACTCTATCCAGGGCCATAGAAGCTCTGCTAGTCACAGGAGGGTACGCCGGTCCTTCCAGAAGTGTATCCTCCAAGCAGCATCGTCCCATCATGTCAGGGCCCCCTCCCACCATTTCTTGGCCCTGGGCATGGTCTAGAGGCACCTGTTGATGGACATAGCGAGCATGACAGCACTGAAGAGTGCCACCCTCCTCCAGTAGTGGCATGCAGTTACTTTCCTGAGGGCAGCCAGATGGGTGCGTGAAAGCAGCAGGGGCCTGAGGTACGTCCCAGAGAGCTGGTGCGCCGTGTGCATAACCTCGATGTGGTGGCACCTGTGGTGGGAGAGCAGGCTGGTTGCAGTGAACCAGAACTGGCATTCACACACCCCAGTGTACATCTCGAGCAGCTTCGTGATGACCCGCTGGAGCTCAGTGTGCTGGCGGTACCACTCAGCTATGATCTCCAGTAGAAGCCAGCAGGCACCCCACTGGTTTGCATCCATGTCAGGTACCTGAGAGGGCCTTAGCTGGTGGCTCCCCAGGAGCACCGGGCGGCGTAAGGCACACTGAATGGAGGCCCGCTCGTACTGATGTGCTGCAGGTTGTGGCTCACTATAAGGGGTCTTGGTCCAGCACACGCCCACGTTCCACCTGCTGTCCATTGAGCCCTGTACCCAGGTGCTGCGCTGCTTGGTTGTGGGCTATGCATTACCGGGTGCTACCAGTGGCACGGGGCCACTCACCCATACCGGGGGGATCCACCTGTAGGTCCCGTACCCCTGGTGCTGGTTGCTGCTGCCTATTGGGGTGTTGGGTGCCCCCAGCATGTAAGTGGCATAATAGGGCCTTGGAGGGTGAATGAATGTTGTGTGCGTAGCACTGCTCTCTGTGTGTTGGCTGACTTTGGCCTTAGGTTCCTGCAGCTATGCTGTGTCTGCTCCCCACACATCGCTTCCCTGCCATCCCATTATGCTGAACTTACCCTTATCACGTAGCCTTGGAGCTCCCCTAGTTGCCTCCCATGCCTACCATTGTTTGAGGGGCCCCACTGTCCTTGATTTTCAGACCATCTGCCATCTGCGCCATGGCCGATTCTGCTGCAGCAGAACTCCCGCTCAGCAGTTCCGCTGATGGTCCGTGTTTCTGGACCTACAGGGAGACCATGGCTCTAGCTGACCTGTGGCATTCCCCTGGATTACAACTGTTCCTTGCCTCCCTGTCTACCCTCCTGGATGCTTATCGGTGTCTGAGCTCGGGCCTCTGCCACTTTGGATATGTGGCTACCACTTGCGAGTGCCAGCTCCATGCTGTGGAGCTGGGCCTCCGTCCCTTTCCAGATGGGCACATTCTGGAGATGAAGGGGTTGCTGGTGTCATGGTCTGCTACTGAGACAGTGTCAGCTCTCTCTGTCTGCCCCTTGTCTGACTTCCAGACCTGCCTGGCAGAGGGCGGCCCTGCCCTGGTTGTGTCCTACCTCTGCTGCATCCTAGGAGCCCATGGCTACCAACATTCCTGTGGGGCATCGTATTACCACCTGTTGGAGCTTGGATAGCTGTCGTGGCCCCCTGCTGCTGACTTTGCCTTGCCTGATCCCACGGGACCCGAGCTGCTAGTGCTGTCTGAGGTGTGGTCCCATGCCGCTCTTCAGGTTGGGCTCACCGGTCCCAATCCTTTTGAGGCCTACTATCTTGTTGCCCACCACAAGGCACAGATGGGCTATCACCAGGGTATATTTCAATGGCCCCACTATGTTCATCTGTTGGAACACCCCGTCCCACCCCCTTCGTGACCCTGTGCAGCTGGCTGTAGGTCCCCCCTGGGTCATCCGTATGCCAACTATCGCCTCCGCCGGGTGCTCCCTGCACCTCCCTGGACCTTCCGTTCTCTGATCCACTACATCATTCCCATTGTGGACCTGCTACTCTCCTGATTCCATCTTCTCCCCCCATTCTGCTCGGCTGTGTCAGGTCGCCTGCACCCTGGGGCAGTCTGTGTGGCACTGCTATACCATCTGTACCCTTGGGGTTCGTTTCTGTGACCAGCCCCCCGGTCATCTGTTAGCTGATCTCCGACACCTGTACTGGGGATCTCCGTGGACATTTACACCCCTTGCTTAGCTGGCTCCCTGCCAGTGTCTGTGCTCAGCCCCCACCCCCACCCCTGTGATGCCTCCATGACTGTAAGTGACTGGGGTTCCCTTGCTCATGCCACCCAGCATCCCCATGTTGGGGGGCCAACCATCATATGTCCGTGACTTGGGGCTCACTTCTCTCACTGGCTGTGCAGTACCATCTGAGACCAGTTGTCTTGCTGTTGGGACCTGCCTCTGCCCTTCCTACTGTCTTCCTCATATTTGTGGCTCTTCCCCTGTGACCCTGCTCTGTCATCGTGTGCTCCCCTCTCTGTGCAGTGGACTGTGTTGCTTTTGGGTGCCTCATGGTACCTGTGCTGTCCCTGGGATGTTGGGTGCCTGCTCCCATGTCCTGCTGTGCTCCTTCCCCGTCCTGTTTTGTTGCTCAATGTTGGCCTCAGCCCCCCCCCATTCTTGCCATTGTCTCTTTGGCTGTCCGGTGTGGTGTTCCCCATCCCCCCTTGTGTGCCCCTGTGTGCCTCCCCCTTGCTCCCTTTCCCATTCGGCTGTGCATGTGCTCGTCAGCATTTGTGTGGTTTGTGTTTAGCTCTGTCCGTGGCTTCCTTCTCCCTGTTGTGTGTGTGAGACTTGGCTGCTCACCTCCCTCCCCCCCTTCCCATTTCTCTTGCATGGGTGGTGCCTTGTGGCACTTTTGGCTTCCTTTGCCCTCAGTCGGCCTTGTCTGTGTCCCGCCCCGGCCTGGTGGCTTCTGGAGGTTCTTGCCACGGTCCGGGATTGGTGTCACGTCTGTTGCACTGTCCCAGATCATGGCCTTGCTGTATGTTTCCTTGGTGTGGTCCCACTCCCATCATGTCTGTTTGGGGACTGTCAGGACCACGGGTTGGGGTTGGGTGACTAGCCACGGTTGGAAATCTACTATGGCAACCCAGGAGTACGTAACATCTGAAAATACCCTAAGATTATCTTTACGCAATATATTATACCAAGCCTTAAGTGCATTTTCTGCAAATACATGTCCCTTCCATTTCCTCCAATCAGACTTGACTACATCTACCAAATAATCCTTAAAATCTTTGATATTCAAAATATCTCTTTCCAAAGAAACTCACTGAATCTCCTGTTTCTGGGAGCCAGACAAATTATGAGTATGGAATGGCTCCCCTTTGAAGAGAGGCTGGATAGGTTTGGGCTCTTCAGCTTGGAAAAGACATGACAGAGAGGATCTGATCAGGGCTGAAACAAATAGTAAAGTGAGTATTTCTGAGTTTCCGAGGGCTGGCTTCAAGTGTTTAGATGGCCTTTGGAAACTCAGACAAATACTTGTTAAAATACTCTGTAAAATAAAACTGAGTACTGAGTATTTTCCTGAGTACTGAGTCACCTAATATAGTGGCAAGAAAAGCCCTGTATGTTGGTCCGAGTACTGGACCAAGTACCGAATATCAAGTACTGCATTCCAAGTCGATTCTTCAGTTACTCGGTATTCGGTAAAACTGAGCCAATTACCAAATACTTTTGAATACCGAGTTTCAACACTCGATATCCTAGAAGTTTATAAAATTGTGGGTGGTGTGGAACAAGTTAATAGGGAATGTTTATTTAACCTCTCAAATAATACTAGAGCTAGGGGACACTCAATGAAACTAACAGATAGCAGATTTAAAACAAATAGAAGAAAGTTATTTTTTCACTCAACTCACAATTAAGTTGTGGAATTTGTTGCCAGATGACATGGTCAAGGGCAGTAGTATAGCTGGGTTTAAGAAAGGGTTGGAAAAGTTTCTGGAGGATAGGTCCATTAGCAGCTATTAGCCAGGTAGATTTGGGGAATGTAACCATGACTGTCGGGAGCTGGGAGTGAACAACAGAGAATGGATCACCCCATTGTGACCTGTTGTGTACTTCTTCTAAGCAACCAAGACTGGCCACTGTCAGAGACAGGTGCTGGGCTTGATTGACCATTGGTCTGACCCAGTATGGCATTATTTATGTTCTTAAGTTCTTAAATTGATCCAAAATTTATTACTTTATTTGAAACAAAAAGTCTCAAAAGTATGAAGTGTTTGTGCATTTGTTCACAAGAGGCAGACCACCCTAGGGTACTTTATATTGTGGTAATTTACTTCAAGGTAGCCTACATTAGTATGAAGTGTGTATACAAGTCATGAATTGTGGGGGTAGCTGTAATGCCTCTAGGCAAATAACATGTCCAGTACAAACTCTGACAGTTGCTCCAGGATAACTGCCTCATGGGAGCAACCCTTGTATTTACCAGGACTACATCAAGTCTGTTTTTTTATGCTTTTTGAATTTCAGTCTGAAGTCTGAGACTGAGAGGTGCAATGGGATTGAAGGCCAGAAAAAGATATGTGAAGGAGTGGGCAGGGGTAATGGCTGCTAGACATGTTAGCAAACTAAGTTTGTTGCTACATATATTTAGAACAATCAGGGCTGGGAAAGTAGGTCAGGCAAGGTGTTGAGTTGCAGGAAGAAGATAAGAAGTGACTGTGTGTAGGAAGTCAGTTACTAGATACTTATGTTGGAGGGTGATACTTGATTCTAAAGGTCACATGATTAAAAAGAGCAGCTCACCTTAAGAAACTGTGGATGAGGAGACAAAAGCTAGAGGTCATCAAACCCATGAGAAACAGTGCTGAACTGCGGCTACCTACACTGGCTTGCTTATAATTTGTAGTCAGTCTTTCTTACCAGGTTCCTACAGCTTTCAGGGTTGTACATATCTCAGGGGGAGGCGAGGAGGATTCTGCTTGGTTTTTCACCAGTCTATGACCCTTTTAACACAGACACTCTAACCCCGATAAAATGGGTGTTACATTTTATTATACATGGTACAGGGCAACACTGCAGTTCTGAAACACGGGCCCTTTTCACTTGAGATGCCTCCACGCAGTTTCGCTGGGTGGAGATGGGTGGAGGCATCTGTGTAAACACCACTTGTGGTGGGTGTAGGTGCGTACATGCTCCCGTGCAACAACCATCTCCACCCACCCACGGAGCAATTGGCAGTGGAGTCCATTGCTTTGTAGGTCGGTGGTAAGTGGAAATGGGTGTTTTGCAGGAGCATGCACACATCTACACCCACTGCAAGCGGTGTTTACACAGCTGTGGAAGTGGTAGTGGAAGCGGTAGTGGCAGCAGGAGGGGCGAAGGAAGACGCGGCAGCGCCGAGAAATGGGCCAACGGGAAAAGAGCCGGTGTGAATGGGGATCTTCCGCGGCTCTCTTGCGCATGTCAGGGCAGGAACTTGCACTCACAAGTTAATTTGCATGTTTCAGTTGGTAAAAAACTAAGCAGCCTTGTTCAAACATGCTTGGTTATTGTTCCAGCTCATGCAGACAAGTCTTGTATGCATATAGAAGTTCATGCCTGAGGTATAGCTAGATTGGATTTGGACCTGTGACAGTAGATAGAATGTGGCCCCCAGACTCCCCTCTTAGGAGCAGGGGATGCAGTTGCATCAGGGAGTGTGAGGAACTAGGCATTTGGCCCCTGGTACCACTTACTCCACACAAAGCAAAAGTGTCAAAAAATATCAACGTAAATAGGCACAGCTAGCAGTTGTTCTGGTAGAGCTTTGGCAAGGAAGTGGTAGGGATGGGCGTACAGATCACAGTTCAGGTTCGGCCGTTCAGTTCGGCTGCGTTCGGTTCGTCTGTTCGGATCGGCAGTTCGGTTCGGCTGAGTTCGGTTCATCCGTTCGGTTCAGCAGTTCGGCTCGTTCGCTGAGTTCGGGTTCGGCTGTTTGGTTCGGTCGTCCGAACAGGCCGTTCGGTTAGGCCGTTCGGCTGTTTGGTTCAGCCGTTCGGCCGTTCGGGAAGTGTTGTTATGGGGTTTTTTTTGTTTTTTTTACGTTTTTTTGGTTTTTTATTGGGTTTTATATGGTTTTCTTTTGTTTTTTATTTGGTTTTTTGCTTTTTATATGGTTTTTTTTTTTAA
>QEPC01011622.1:95674-122158 GCA_003113815.1 Sphenodon punctatus
AAATGAAACTTAAACCATAAACTGAAACCTTGTGTTATGCACTGTACAGACTCATTGAGTATGTAATGTATGTATTTCACTACAGACTCCTCTTCTATTTGTGATTCCCCCCATCCCATATATATGGGATGTATATTAGGGATGGGCGAACAAATCGCGGTTCGGGTTCGGCCGTTCGGTTCGGCTGCGTTCGGTTCATCCGTTCGGTTCGGCAGTTTGGTTCGGCTGCGTTCAGTTCGTCCATTCGGTTCTGCAGTTCGGTTCGGCTGAGTTCGGTTCATCCGAACTGACTGACCTGTTTGGCCATTTCGCCGTTCCGTGTTCAGTTTGTTCAGTATGCTTGCATTCGGGTTCGAGTTTGGTCATACGAACAGGTCGAGTTCAGGCCGAACTCCGAACTGCCGAACCACGTTCGCCCATCCCTAGGAAGTGGAAAGGTTGGTGGTTCAAGGCTCCTGCAGGCAACAAAACTGTACAAAAACAGCAGAGAATCCACCACATAAGAGAACCCTTTATTATTGTTTCCCAAAGTAAACTTATAAGTGCAAGAAATCTCATTTTTAGTTTTCTATTCAGTCTAGATTTGAACCCTTGACCTATCAGTTCCCTATGTCTTGTTCAACTAGCAAAGCTAGCAAAGCTAGTTGAACAAGCCCTCTTGACACAATCCCCTCCCACCTCCTAATCTTTATTGCTCTCACTGTTGCCCCCCCCTTTTACATGTCATTAATCTCTCCCTCTCCACTGGCTCCTTTCTCTCCGCCTTCAAGCATGCCACTGTTTCTCCCATCCTCAAAAAGCCCAGCCTGGGCCCATCCGACCCCTCTAGTTACCGGCCAGTCTCCTTCCTTCCCTTTGCCTCTAACCTTCTGGAACGTGTTGTCTACTCCCGCTGCCTGGACCTCCTCTCTGCTAACTCCTCCCTGGACCTCCTCTCCAATCTGGCTTCCAACCCCTACACTCCACAAAAACTGCCCTTGCCAAGATCACCAATGATCTACTTGTCGCTAAATCTAAGCACCTCTACTCCATTCTTGTCCTCCTTGACCTCTCTTCTGCCTTCAACACTGTCGACCACTCACTCCTACTGGACTCACTTCGCTCCTTGGGCTTCTGCGGCTCTGTCCTTGACTGGTTCTCCTCCTACCTCTCTGACAGCTCCTTTAATGTGTCTCTTCCCAATTCCAGCTCCTCCTCCCTCCCCCTTTCAGTTGGGGTTCCCTAAGATTCTGTCCTTCACCCTCTCTTCTTCTCTATCTACACCCTTTCCCTTGGCAAACTCATTGCCTCCCATGGCTTCCAATATCATCTCTACACTGACAACACTCAGCAATTTCTCTCTACCCCCTCTCTCTCCCCTTCTGTCCACTCACACTTCGTCAACTGTCTCACTGACATCTCCGCCTGGATGTCCCAACGACAGCTCAAGTTCAACATGGCCAAGACTGAACTCCTTATTTTTCCTCCCTCCTCTTCCTCTCCTGCTTCCCTGTCCATTCACATTGCTGGAGTCACCATCCATCCTGTTCCCCAAGCCCGTAGCTTGGGCTTCATCTTTTACACTCATCTTTCCTTTAAACCTTACATTGACTGTTGCCAAGTCCTGCTGCTTCACCCTCCATAACATCGCTCGGATGCACCCCTTTCTCTCTTAGGGATGGCCGAACTGAACAGAGTTCGGAAATCCGGTTCGGTTCAGTTCAGTTTGAAATTCGAGTTCAAAAATTCGGTTCGGTTGACCAAATAGACCTAGTTTGGTCCGAACTCCTAATTCCTGAACCGCGTTCGCCCATCCCTATTCTCTCTATCTCTTCTGCCAAAACCCTTGTTCATGCCATGGTCATTTCTCACCTCGACTACTGCAACTTTCTCCTCGCTGGCCTCCCTCACTCTCACCTGTCCCCCCTTATCGCCATCCAAAACTCCACTGCCAAGGTCATCCACTCAGCCCATCGCTTTGACCATGTGCAGCCTCTCCTCTCCTCTCCTCTCCTCTCTCCGTGCCTAGGAAGCTACTGTGGTTGAAATTGTACAAGATGGGGATCAGTTCTGGCCTCCTTCAACTTATTATTGCCATCCATGAAGACACTAGGGCAGTGGTTAGAGTAGGCCCCCATGGTCATGTCATAGCTCTTTTGACCTGCGGCAGGGCTGTCTTTTGGCCCCCTTTTATTTAATATTTTTTTAATGACCTTGTTCAGCTGGTGAACACTGCCCATACCACTCCCCCACTTATCCAGGGTAAGCCTATCTCTTTACTGCTGTATGAGGACGACATAATGCTCTTGTCTCAGTCAAATCAGGGACTCCAGCAATGTTTGGATGCTCTTAATTTGTTTTGTAAACACAACCATATGGCCATTAATGTTAGCAAATCTAAAATCATGTCATTTGGCATGACTTCCTCAAAATTTCACTGGAAGATTGGTGCACAGATGATAACTCAAGCAACACATTATCCTAACCTTGAACTTATAGTTTCAGCGACTCAGGCTTGGAGGGCTAACCGGGAGCATTGGACAGCTAAAGCATCACAGTCAGCTGCTGCAATTCTAAGACTGTATCACCCCACTCCAGTGGCCCCCTTGGATCTGGTCATGGGGGTATTCAAGGCAAAGGTTCTCCCCCAACTTCTCAATGGAGCAGAATTGACATTTTACAGTTATGATTCTAGATGGGAGCTGCCCCAAAATGCCTTTCTGAGGAGTATACTAAGAGCTCCAAGAGCTACTCCCCTTTCCATGCTCTGCTTAGAGACAGGCTCTATAGCAATTCAGACACAATGACATCTTAGAGCTCTGACATTCTGGCACAAACTAACACAGAGGAAGGCCTCACCACTAGCATATCAGTGTTACCTGGAACAAAAACCCCACGATGGTGCTCTTCAGTATAAATGGTGGAAGGGCATAACGAAGCTGGCAGCTAATTTATCCCTCCTTTTGGATGATAGCGACGCGAGGCCTCAACATGTCCAATTACTCAGCTGGAACTAAAATGTAAGGTCAAAGACTCTGCGGTGAGGGAGGATTTCCACGCTATCGCAGTAACAAAGATTGTGCCAATGTATCACAGATCAAATTTGGCTGTGCACTTGAAAACTATCTTCTCCAAATACAAGGTCCTAACTTAAGGAGGTGGATAACTCTCCTTAGGTTTAACCTAGTGGAAACTGCTGTAGTGAGAGGCAGAAGAGAAGAAAGTCCCTATTCCATTAGAACTTGTGACTGTGACCTACAGGAAGTGGAAACCATGCAGCATGTCCTTTTCTGCTGTTTGCACCACAAGGCTCTCAGGGAATTATGGATAGAACCACTCTTCCAGAATTCCTCCCTCTCTCAAGAGGGCAAGATGCTGAATTTGCTTGCAGCAACTGATCTGGAATCCAACAAGATGGTTGCTTGCTTTCTCAAACTGGTTGGCAGAATTTGGGAAAAGTCAAGTGAGTAATGGTTGATAAATCTTTAGGGCCTACTTTTTCTAATTTGCTCCAATGGATTTTATGCTGTTATAATCGGATTTGGATTGTTTGGTTGATCGGACTATCTATTATTAATAGCCTAGGGACCTAATTTTGTCCATGATGTTATTCTTTTCATCTTTTAAAGACTTATTGTTTTAATCTGGGTTAATGATATTTATGTTAGTATTTGTATATGGTTGCTATTTCTGCCCTATGTTTGGGCAGTCTTGTTGTGATAGCAAATTGCTGGAAACAATAAACGTAAATGAAATCAATATTGACTCATCTTAATGAATTATTAAATTTAAATCTCCCATTGTGGCAAATAACCTATCAAAATCTCCCTCCTTGTGGTAGGCAAATTAGGCTAGTAGTAACCTTTAAAAACCAACTTTAGTGAGGAATTTTTTTTCAGACACTAATGTTTTCCATTCATGGGGGGTACATGTTAGTAAGGTTTTCTTTACAGCTAACCCCCTCACCTTTTTTGCCTATATTGTCTGGCCATGCACAGGCTACGGCAGGAGTGGGCAGGCTGGGTTTAACCTTTTGGTCACTCACAAAAACCAGCCTCTATCTCTAAAGAGTGTATTTCGGTGATAGCCAAGGAGAGAGAGGGAAGTGGAAACTCAATAAACATTGCTTCAGAATCTGCTTCATTGTTGGATTTAAATGGGCAGGCTATAATGCCAGTTGTAATGCAGATGATGCTGGATGAACCTGTTCCTGAACAATCTTTTCCAATGATAGCATCTTTAAGGGATTATAGGATCCCCGCAGTGGAGTCAAAGTATGACAAATCTTCCTCCCAGCAAGGGGGCGGGGGGCACAGTTGGCTTTTGATGGCCCCGCTAAGCAGATAGTTCAGGGACAATGGAGGTAGATATTAATTCTATGCCCATCATCTTTTCTGACCAATTAGGTCACACCCGTGACAAGGAGGTGGGGGGCAGTTGACAGGGTGCAAGGCGTTCGCTAGGTTTAGTGTCAATATGTTCTTGGAACATTGCAGGATGGAGATCCTGCCTAAAAGATGCTACCTTTTTCTCCTCTTTGCGAGGTTTTGATATCTTGCTGCAAGAAACTTGATCCAAGGAGCCAGTGGTACTGCCTGGATTTAAGTCTGTTGCTATTCCAGCAGTCTCTTTTCACACCAGGGAGTGCCCGAGCGGAGGGGTGGACTGTTTTATATTAGAGGATTTGGTAGCAGAGATCATACAGAGTATCTACCTCCCTCCAATAGCAGTGGGAGTAGTGCTAAAGGTTGGGTCCTTGCTGCTTATATGTATTTCAATGGACATTCCCCCCAATAATGCTCGTAACGTTGAAATGCCCCTGTGGTTAAGGTTGCCGAGTCTTGTGGTTGACTTGTTGACTGCCTTTCCCTTGGCTAAATTAGTTATGGCTGTAAATTTAATTGCACGTCTGGGCACTAACGATGAAATCTTGGGATTAGCTAGTAATCTTGAGATAAAGGAAAATGTTTGTGGTCTTCAAGCGAGACACTCTAAAGACCTAAAGGTGACTGCCTCAGGCATTGCATTGGCAAATTTTCTTGTAAGAACAGACTTGACAGTACTAAATGGTTCTATTGCAGATCACCTGTATGGGCAATATATATTTATTTCCCATCAGGGGTCGATCATAGTGGACTATGTAATTGTTACACCCAATCTGATTCCTTATAGAAGGAAATTTGGAGTGGATTTAGACATCTACAGTGACCATCTTCCCCTGACAATATATTTACATATCACAGAGAGTAATGGTAAAGCTGGGATTGACGCTTCACTTAGGGATGAACCTGCTTCATTGGAATCCTTTTTTAGGATTCACTGGTCACCTGAGTTGTTAGTGATTGAGGTCCTGAATTGTCAGGATTATCATGGGTACAGACTGGACCTAATGGATAGTTCCTCATCCAGTATGGCAGTAAAGGAATATGAATGTCATTGGGGATGTGGTTTCAAATACACTCAGGGGGCTCTCACACATGGCTAAGACTTGATCCTGGCCCGGGCGTTTCACACGAGTGAGTAAGTGCCTGTCAGGATAGAATGGTGGCCTATGTGATCAGGCCTCTATCATCATTGGGTGCGAGCGACACAGGGAAGCCAAAGTCTTGCCCCAAGTTTACACTCAACACAATTACCTGGGAGAAGAATTGGGAAGGAGCAGTTTGTGGGGGTTTCATGTGAGAAGTAAGGGTGGGGACTTGATGAAGGGAGGGCGATGGGTCACACAACCAAGGAAGGGCACAACCCCGGAAGGTCAGGGGGAAGGGAAAATCAGTCACACACTCGCTCTTCATTCACTCACTCAAGTACTCACGCCACAAACTAGGGAGATGTAGAAGGGAAATTCACTTGCACAGGGCTTGAGGTCCACACACACTGTGACTGTTACACAAGCACACAAATTCAATATAGGACATGCCGCAACACTTAGTTCTCAGGGCCGATCTCTCTCTGCGATCACCAGCGCCGCACTCCCGGCGGTGCTGGGCTTTATCCCAGAGGCCCTGCCCCTGTCTGTGACCGCAAGTGCTCTGAACGGTGCAGCAGGGGCAGGGGCTGCCCCACGTCATGTGCTGATGTGGGAAGCATGGTTTCGGGTCACGAGCCAGGGCCAGTGACATGGGCAACAGCGTCTACGAGCTGATGTGCTGTTCCCCTGGCTGTGCTGCTCTTTCAGGGTGGGGTATTTTGGGGCACCGTCGGAGGGGTCCCTGCGGGGTCCAAAGCCGGCGCCGGTGGGTGGGTCTAACAATGAGAGGCTGATAAAGTTCTTGCAACCCTATTTATCTAAATATAGTATAATAATTAGTGCATCTACTGAAGGATTATCTAAGTGCAAGTTTAAACCCTGGTATGATGCAGAGTGTAGGGAATTCAAATATAGGATGTGAGATTTGTATCGTTCTTATAGGACAGGAGATGTGTCCCAAATCCCAACTGAATTTTTTGACCTAAAAAAATCATACAGGAACTTGGTGCAGAAGAAAAAAAGGGAATATAGTTCAGGACAATGGGCCACATTGTTTTTAGCGACCCAACAGGGAGATTCTAAGGCTTTCTGGGGGGTCATAAATGGCACCATTAGGAGGTAGTGGAGTGTTGTGACGCCACCCATGCCAATAGATGCTTGGGAGACTCATTTTTGATCCATTTTCCCCCTTCAACCATATCAGGATTTACAACCCCTGATTAGCCAGGATCTTCCCTTGTGGCCTGCTCTAAGCGTGAAAGAAATTGTAGCCGTAATAGGTGAGCTTAAATTAAATAAGGCCACAGGGGCGGACTTTATTCCAATGGAATTACTTAAAAAACAACTTGAATAGTGGTCACCCTTGCTTGCAGCCCTTTTTACACACATTGATCAGACAGGTTGTGTCCCCAAGAGGTGGGGGGATGCAATAGTGATCCTAATTTACAAAAGTGGCTCAAGAGTCTGTCCTGGAAATTACCGGTCAATCGACTTCTTAAGTGTTATCGGCAAGTTGTATGTGAAACATCTGCAGATGCACTTGGTTACTTGGCTCTCAGAGGAAAAGATTATTTCCCCTGAGCAGGCTGGGTTTCAAAAAGATCATTCTATAATTGATCACTGTCTGCTTTTGTTACATCTAGCAGGGAAGTATATTAAGTTAAAAAGAAGACTTTTCTATGTATATGTTGATCTGAGAGCGATCTTTGATTTGATAAATAGAGAACTCCTCTGGGCAAAGTTGGAAAACATTTCAATAGACAAATGCTTACTGGAGCTGATTAAAGCTGTGCACTTTAGATCATCAATGGCAAGAGTTGATAGATCAGGTCGGCTAACAAAACGAATGGAGATCCATTCAGGTGTGCATCAAGCCTGTGTTCTGGCCCCCTATTTGTTTAATTGTTTTATCAACAATTTGATACCCTGTAAGTCAAGGGAATCCTTTTTCCCGCCAAAGATCGTGACCCACACCACCAGTTGTCTACTATATGCAGATGATGTGCTTATCTTGTCCCAGACTAGACTCAGCCTCCAAAGACAACTTAACAAATTACTGTGAGATAAAAAAAATCCAAATAAATTATTCTAAGATCTTTGGTAACGAGAGACGGACCTACAAATGGGTTATAAATGGGCATGCAATTTCCCAGGTCCATTCATATGAATACCTTGGCCTGATATTTCAGTCCTCCCTTAAGGTGGGATTTGCACTTTAATTCAGCCTGTGAAAGAGTGAGTGGATGTTCAACAGACATGTCATGGTATTTTTGCAAAAGAGAAGGTGGTTTCCTGGCTTCTGCCCTTAGGGTGATAAATGTCAAACTCAGGGATCAGCTCTTTTACGGTGCTGCTATTTGGGAAATTTTACACCCCTCTAACCTGGATACCCTGCAATCCAGGATTATGAGACAAAGTTTGAATGTTCCAAGGGGTGTACACACAGAGGCTGTACGCCTGGAGCTGGGCCTGACCTCCTGGGAAAACAAAATTTGCAAGTTGGCCTCTGGGCTGTGGATGTGAACAAAATTACACCAGAAATTGGGTTTTGGTTTATTTCAGTATTTGGATAAGGATCTATGTCTAAGTAACTGGACAGTACAGGTTGAGTCCAAAATCCGCTCATAGGGATTTGCCTTAGCAGACATGCTGTCTAAGGAACTGAAATGAACTAAAGCAGAGATTTATGGCCGGTTGGAAGATATTAGCAGGCAAGAGGATCATGCAGCTCTTGCTTTTTTTTGAGTCATTGGGTTGCTACAAGGAATTGGTCCTGGATATGGGAGGCATTGCGTCATATCTGGCTACCCAAAGCTCATTTAGAAAATTATACCTTTTTATGTGCACTAAGTTTAATGCTTCGCCCACAAGAGTGTTTCAGGGTAGATTCAGTGGACTTCCTTATCATCTGAGATTATGCCCATTTGACAATTTAGAAGTAGAATCCGTTGGGCATATTTTATGTTATTGTCACCTGTATGATAAACCTAGGGCCATATGGCTGGGCAGTATTTTAAATCGGTTGCCTGGCAGAGCACCCTCTGAGTGGCTGAGATATCTTTTGGCAGTAGAAAAGCCTGCTGTAGCATCAGCAGTTATGTCCTTTTTATGTATTGCTTTTCAGGACAGGAAGAAGTTTCTGCATTTTCAATGTGTTTAATGGACCGCAGATAAAAGGTCAACAGTTCTCCCCTTTGTATATGTGACTAGGCTGTGTTTTCATTTCAGTGCGTGGGAAATTTGTATACATTTTGATGGATTTAAATGTATTCATTTCTACGATGGCCTTTGGCCACATTGACAATAAAGTAAAGTTGTTATTTATTTATTTATTTATTTATTTATTTATAACCTGTCCTTCCCCTAAGGCCCAGGGCAGCTTACAAGATAAGAATTAATAAAATGCATAAAATACATTAAGATATCAAAGTCTTCCATCTAAAAATCCCCACTGAACCCCTATTTGCCAAACCCTTGGCCAAAAAGAAAGGTCTTAAACTGCTTCCAAAAGATATTCAGCTCGGGCTTAAATGGAACTGCATGGGAAGGGAGTTCCACAAAACTAGGGAAGCAACTGCAGATGTCTCTCTGAATGCCCTTGTTCTCTGAACCTGGCTGGTAGTGATACCTGCAAGAGGGCACTACCAGATGACTGCAATGATCACAATGGGATATAATGGAAGAGGAGTTATTTCATTAAACCATCACGAGTTAGTGCAGACTCTTTAGCACAGGTGTAATGTGCTCATGGTGACCCAACCCCAAAGGGATGCAGACCACCACTTTTTTGAACCAGCTGCGGCTTCAAAACAGTAACCAAGGGCAGCCCCATGCATTGCAGTACTCTGGACCTGAGGTTATAAAAGCATGGATGACAAGGGAAAGGTCTGAATCAGTAAGAAAGGGTTGCAGCCTCCTCACCATGTGAAAATGGTAAAAGGCTCTCCTGGCCACCACCGCATTCTGATCTAGGTGAAGCAAATGATCCAGGAGCTGTCCCAGACTGTGAACCTGGGTGACCAGAGAAGGCTGGACCCCATCAATGATGGGAATTCCAATTTCCTCCCCCCCCCAAAAAAAATATCACAGGGCTGGCCAACCATCATTACCTCCATCTTGTTTTTTTTAAAGCATCTATTAATATTTGGGCTACAATTTTGGCCTATTCTCCTGCAAGACATCCCAAGATATGCTATACTTGAGGACCTTGGGATACCCCCTGTGAGAACTCTCTGGCTTAAGAGCATTCTACAGATCTCAATGGCCTGTGACTTGCGTTACTTTCATTTAGATAACTACAGGCTCCTTTCAGAGCGAAATAGGTTCACCATTAAACAATGACTCAGAGACGTTTCCTTGCAGGAGAACATAGCATATGTCTGAACCTCCAGAATTGCCCCTTCCTACATTTTATGGAAGTTTGAGGGTGGTTTAGAGACTTTTTTGACATTGGATCTGCATCATAAACTAATTGCCCCCTTAGCTCAACTTTGTTGTGAGCAGATGACTTAGGCTGTATCAGCTGGCAGGTGGCTTGTTATACCAAGCAAACAAAGATGCTGTACTTGCTACCTAGGTTCAATTGAAGTCATATTCCACTATGTGATGGAGTGTTCCTTCTTTGCTGATTTAAGATTAACTTTTATTACTCCTCTTTTGTCCAAGGTTCCCTTCCTCACCAATTGTGAGAAGACAATCTGGTTTCTCCAGAACAAGAATTCTAATGTCATTGCTAATCTTGCTCCGTAGGGATGTACGAACGCGGTCCAGGCGTTCAGTGTTTGGCCCGAACTCAGCCCATTCGGATGACTGAACTGAACAGCCGAACCGAACGTGGAAAAGGCTGAACAGTTCGGATGCGTTTGGGTGAGTTCAGCAGCGTTCAGGTGGGAAAAACATGACTGGAAGGCCCAGGGAGGGGGGGCAGATGAGGAGCAGACTTCCTGGCACCAAGGGTGGAGACTAGAGGCTTGGACTAGCAGTCAGTCTGCCCAATCACCATCCCTCTTTTCCTCAGACCACTAGCTTCATAGTCTGTGATTGGCATGCGGCTAGGCTGCACAGAGCCAATGGGGCTTGTGGTAAGGCGGGCGCAGCAAGTAACAAAAGTCATTGCCCTCCCCCCTTCCAATTCCTTCTGAGCTAGCCACTGATCCTGTCAGCAGGCATTTTCAGAAGTCTCCCTCTCCCAGCAGTTTGTGTTCCTCCCAATCCATTGCCATCCTCCTGACCTCCTCCTATTTCACCCATTTCCACACATTTACCTCCATAGTTTCATTTATTTAGATTAGATTAGATAGATTTAGGTGTTATTTTTATTTTTTACCCCTCCCTGTGTTCTTTCTCCCTACCCTCCATTGAATCCTTCCCTCCTCCCTGTATATATTCCATCCCTGATTCCCTTCCCCTGTTTTTGGATTTATTTAGAGTAGGATTATATTGATTTAGGTTTAATTTCAGTTTTGTACCCCTCCCTGTATTGTTTGTAGATGTAGGAGTTAGCTTAGTTATAGAGATAGATAGAGATAGTGTGTAGTGATTCAGTTTTAATATTTTTTATTGTGTTTGTAGGACTAGGCCTTCGTAGATATAATATTCCATTTAGTTCCAAAGATTTTAGAATAGTTAATAGCAGTTAAAGTTATTGTAGATATATATAATATTAGATTACAAATTTGAATAAATTTGAATTATTTATTCAAATTTGCAATCTAATATTATATATATCTACAATAACTTTAGCTGCTATTAACTATATATATATAGGGAAGCAGGAGAGACCAGTCTGCTGCCTGTAAGGCGGGAAATGGGGCACGTGGCAGAGGTGGTAGGTGCTGTGCCAGTGGAGTGGCAGCAGCCCATGCCCATCACCACGCCCCAAAATCCACAGGTCTGATTTTAGCAGTCAGGCTTCCGAGGCTCCCAGCAGTGGCACTAGGGGGTGGTTCGTCAGTGACTCCTGCCAGCATCCTCCACTGTCATGCAGGGCACTAGAAGGCTTACAGTCCAGGAGGCTGTGGCTGTCTCTGCTGTGGCTGCAGGAGTAGGTGCAGCTGCTTCAGGGACAGGGTCCTAAGTTCATGATGGGCCACCATCGTCCCCCATTATTGAGGTGATCCCCAGCAGTTCAGGGCTGGTGGATCCCACCCCAGCTGCTAGAGGCAGGGCCCAATCCCCAGGCAATGGCAGCAGGGAGAGGAGCAGCAGCAGCTATAGGGGGCACAGGAAAAGTGGCAGCAGCATGGTGGGCAGTCCAGAAGCCTCAGGGTCCCAGTATGCCCCTTCCTGGGACATCACTGTGATTGGGGACAGCAAGGTAGACACTAGTCCCATGGAGGAGATGCCTGGAGCTGAGGTGATTGCTGTCCCTCTGAGAAATGTGTCGCAACCATCTTCTGCCCCTCCAAGCAGCACTGTCAGCAGTGCATCACCTGGTGTGTATCAGACAGCAGGAGGGGGCAAAAAATCCTCTGTTTGGGTGCATTTTAAGTTGGTGCGGGCAGATGATCCCAAGGAGGTGCAGTGCACTTTGTGCCAGAAGGTGGTGAAGCGTGGGCAGGTGCTCACCAACCTTGCCACAACTACCATGGCGAGGCACCGGAGGGGATGCCACAGCGCTGTGCTGCTAAGCAGGCAGGCAGGGGCAGTGTATGCCAGCAGGTTCCCGACTGGAGCGGCCAGTCGTCCACCTTCATCAGCAGGCAAGCGTCCTGCTTGAACAGCTGCCTCTAGCAGCACGAGTGGTATTGCTGCTAGGGGGGAGCAGCAGAAGCAGCAGCAGAAGCAGCAGCAGAAGCAGTGTCAGTCCACCATGGGGGACCTGGGGTGGGGGCATCTGCGAAGTCCATTGGCAGCTGCAGGACATAGAAGGTGGCATGGCTTTCAAGTGAAAGGAGCACAGGCAAATCCTGCTACTGCCGTCTCTGCTGTTCAATGGGTTCTGCGCCTTATCAACACAATGTCTGCTGCTGCTGCCAATGCTGCCTCTTCTGTCTGTGCCATGGGTTCTGTGCCCGGGCAATCCAATGTCTTCTGCTTCTGCCAATGCCGTCTCTGCTGTCTGTGTTATGGGTTCTGCTACCAGGCAATCCAATGTCTGCTGCTGCTGCCAATGCTGCCTCTGCTGTCTGTGCCATGGGTTCTGCTACTGGGTAATCCAGTGTCTGCTGCTGCTGCCGAGTCTGCCTCTGCTGTCTGTGCCATGGGTTCAGTGCCCTGGCAATCCAATGTCTGCTGCTGCTGCCAATGCCACCTCTGCTATCTGTGCCACATATTCTGTGCACAGGCAATCCAATGTCTGCTGCTGCTACCAATGTTGCCTCTGATCCCTGTGACACGGGTTCTGCTACCAGATAATCCAATGTCTTCTGCTGCTGCCAATGTTGCCTCTGCTGTCTGTTCCATGGGCTCTGTGCCTGGGCAATCCAATGTCCTTTGCTGCTGCCAATGCCGCCTCTGCTCTCTGTGCCATGGATTCTGCTACTGGGCAATCCAATGTCTGCTGCTACTGCCAATGCTGCCTCTGATGTCTGTGTCATGGGTTCTGTGCCCCGGAAATCCAATGTCTGCTGCTGCTGCCAATGCTGCCTCTGCTGTCTGTGACACGGGTTCTGTTACCGGGCAATCCAATGTCTACTGCTGCTGCCAATGCTGCCTCTGCTGTCTGTACCATGGGTTCTGTGCCTGGGTAATCCAATGTCTTCTTCTGCTGCCAATGCTGCCTCTGCTGTCTGTGCCACGGGTTCTGTGCCCCGGCAACCCAATGTCCATTGTCCACTGCTGCTGCCTGTGCTGTGCTGTGCCATGGGTACTGTGCCCCGGCAATCTAATGCTGCTACTGAGTGGCCACATGATTCAGCACTGGGCAAGGCTTGACTAAATTGGCAGAATAGTTTGTTGAGTTCCTGAGAGTAGGATGCAGGCCTGCAATGCCCGGCCAAGCAGGGATGGCCACCACCAAGCCCTGGCTGGGTCTCTGCCATGGGCATTGCAGGCTTCCAGGCATCGGTGGCAGCCTGGCTCAGGGTGGTGCGTGAGGGCAGCTTAAACTGGGGGGCCAGGAAGCCAATCAGGGGCCTAAACCCCATGTCCCCGACCAACGAGAGGGGCTGCCCATCGATCACAATCATTTCCCCCAGTTGAAATCCATGCTGCCCTCCACCTCCTGCAGGTACCGATGGACTTGGTAGCTGCCACCCCAGCTCCTCCATGGTACACTGATGCTTCTAGCCCTCAACTGGCTGCTGCTGCTGCACCACTGACAGCGCTGATGGGAGGGGAAGAACATGGTGGTGACACAACTCTAGGAGGGACGTGTGACGGGCCCTGGCCATAGTGGCCAAGGGTCTGTTGTCCTGCCTACCAATGAGTGTCCCCAGTGAGTGAGTGTTCTCAATGGTGGGGGACATTTGCTCTCCGCACCACCTGAGACTGGGGGCCAAGTTGGTGGAGCAGTTGCTTTTCATCAAGGTGTCTTTCTGCTGCTGCTGATGCCATGTGTTCTGCTACCAGGAAATCCAATGTCCCGCTGCTCCACTGATGCCTGGCAACGTGCAATGCCCGGGCAAGTAGGGGTGCCATGCCAGCTACCAAGTCCCAAGCCTTCCCAGTCTCTGCTGCTGCTGATGCTGTGCGTCAGATAGTCACCATGGCACCACGGGCACCCCCAGTGGCCAAACACTGAGCCTGCCTGCCCAGGAAAACTGGGGTGCCAAGCACCAAGCCTTACCGGTCTCTGCTGCTGCTGCTCCTGCTGCTGCTGTGTCTCCAACAGCCTGCCATGCTCCCACGGGCCCCCCTGGAGCACTCCAAGCCTCCATCGTGGCTGAACTTTCTGAACATTCGGAGGGACGAAACTCCTCAGGATCGAACCCATGAATCCAAACTTATTTTTCAGGCTGAATGGCCAAACATCCGAACCCCTTTCTATTTGTACATCCCTATTGCCCTGTTTTCTTATAAATCATAATGTACTAGACTTGTGCATCCTTCAGTTCATATATTAATCTAACTATAAATTGTTTACTACTTTTGATTTTATGCTATTTTTGGCTGTATGTGCTTACTATGAGTATGTTATGTTGGGCTATGACAAAAGCCAATGCCGTGAAAAAAATCTATCTATTAATAATGTGTAGTCTGAAGTTCACTCAGCTCATTCTCATACAGTCTACAATGACAGCCAGACCCTGGGTAAGGACTGGGACTATGGGGTACCTTAGGGCTGAAATACGAAATTCCCAGTTCTGATTTTGATTGAAACCGGACATTTTGTCCATTCTAAAGTGGTTAGGCCCCTGCTCAAGCAACCATTTCTTGACAATGATGCTTCTGCCAGTTATCAGCCGGTATCTAACCTCCCCTTTTTAGGGAAGGTTATTGAGCGGGCTGTGGCATGGCAGCTCCAGGAACATCTGGACCACACCAGTTTCCTTGATTCCTCTCAGTCTGGGTTTCAGCCTGGGTATGATATGGAAACTGCATTGGTGGCCTTGGTTGACGATCTCCATCTGGCATTGGACCAGGGTCATCAGACCTTATTGGTCTTGTGAGACCTTTCGGCTGCAGTCGACACAGTCAATCATGAGGTGTTGGTGACTCACCTGCGTGACCGTGCCGGGATTGGTGGGATGGTCTTGGACTGGTTTCATTTGTTCCTGGCCAGGAGAACTCAGCAGGTAGTCTTGTGGGAGTGTACGTCTTGTCCCCGGGACCTGAGGTGTGGAGTCTCACAGGGTGCCATTCTGTCCCCCCACTTGTTTAACATCTATATGCAGCCATTATGGGAGATTGTGAGAGGGTTTCAGGCCATGCAGTGTCATCAGTGTGCTGATGACACTCAGTTCTACCTCTCTTTTTCTAACAACCCAGGTCACGCAGTCTCCTCATTTTCCCAGCCTGTCAGCTGTTGGGGCTTGGATAAGGTTGCACCATCTGCAATTGAATCCTGACAAGATGGAGGTGATATTGGTGGGTGAGGGCTTGGGGGACATGGAGGTGGTTGAATCTCCTCTTGTTGATGGGGGTTTTCACCCTCTCATGGTCTTTCGAGTGCAGCGTCTGTGTGTGCGCCTCGATTCATGGCTCAGCCTAGAATCTCAGGTTGTGGCTGTGGTGGGGAGTGCATTTCAGCAGTTATATTTTGTCTGGCAGCTTCAGCTGTATCTCTCAGATTCCGACCTTGCCACCGTCATCCATGCCTTCATCACCTCGAGGCTCAATTACTGCAATGCAGTCTATGTGGGGCTGCCCGAGAAACTGGTCCAGAGGCTGCAGCTGGTGCAAAATGCCACGATCCATCCCCTTATGGGGGTGGGCCGCAGTGAGCACATTTCACCAATGCTCTGGGCTTTGTACTGGCTGCCTATCAAGCACTGGGCCAGGTTCAATGTGCTCGTTTTAATCTTTAAAGCCCTTCATGGCCTGGGACCTACTTATCTGTGGGACCACCTCACTCCCCATGTGCCCATGTGACCCTTGAGATCATCCGTGGGAGCGTTTTTGGAGGTTCCCCAGGGGAGGTGGGTGGCCACCAACATTAGATGTTTTTTGGTGGCTACCCCTGTGCTGTGGAATTCGCTCCTGGAGGAGGCTTGGTTGGTCCCTACTCTCCTGTTAATTTGACGTTTATGTAAGACCTGGCTGTTCCACCAGTCCTTTGGCGAGGGGGAGGAGTAGGGTGGGGAGTGGGGGCGGGGGGAGTGTTCTTCCCTGAATTTTTGTGAATTTTAGCTGTTGTAATTGTTTTATTCTTTTTATATTTACTCTTTGCTGCCCTGGGCTGCCCTGTGTGCCGGAGGGGAGGGATAAAAATAAAAAAAAATAAAAAAAAAAATTGGAATAAATGATCAGTCAAATTCCAATTTCCTCTGATTCATTCCAATTCCTGATCAGACCTGACAAAATAAATTCATAAATTCATAAATAATGCCCATTTTGCACATGCTCTCAGATACACATTGAACAGGGGAGCAACAAGATGGAATCTTGCAGGGATAATGAACAATCACTCATCCCCACCTGCTGGGACTTCTCTTATGGGAACAAATTAAACCATACAAAAGCAATCCTGTGCACCTCTGCTGGCTCCCACAGTCATTTCAGGAACACCTTGTGATTAACTGTGTCAAAGACAACTGAAAGAGCTAACAGGGTACAATTTCCTTGCCTGACTTCCAGGAATAGATTGTAGGGGTGCATCAAAGGCATCCCACTTGTTTTCATTTTTATTTACAAAACCCCCTTTGTTTTTGAGACGTTTTCATAAACAAAACATTCATTTTGGTTTTTTAAAAGATTCATCATCATCATCATCGTGCATGCACAAAAGTGCCACCGAGATCATTCTGCACATGCAAAGACAACCCTTTTCCAGCCCTGAACTGCCTGTGGTTGGAGAGGGTGGGGTATAAGAATTTTAAATAAAATAAATAAATTAAATTAAATGTCATTGCAGCATTGGTGCCATTTTGGAAAACAACCACCTGTCTACACATATGGCAGCTCTTTTCCAAAATAGTACTGCGATGCTGGCACCATTTTGGAAAAGAACACGCATGTGCAGAACAGTTCCAGTGGCCATTTTGTACATACACAGTGGATTTTTAATTTATTTTTTTACTTTTTAAAAATGAAAGCGGATGAAAGAAATCAACAGTTGTTTGCTTATTCATGTGTTTTCAAGTCTTTGGTTACTAAAACAAATGGGGTTCCATTCATTTTAGTAACTACAAAAATGAAAAAGAATTGTACACACCTAGTAGATTGTCACAGCAACAGCCACAAGTGCAGACTGATTACTATACACAGGATGAAAACCAGACTGACATGAGTCCAGGAATCCAATAACTTGAGATACATCTGAAGCTGATGGGCAACAACCCATTCAACAACCTTCTTTAAAAAGGGAAGTTTAGAGACAGGCCAATTACTGTCTGTGGAGGCAACATCAAGAGAGAGCTTGTGGCAGGAATAGAAATGACTGGGATGATTGGGGGAAGACATGGTGAACACATGCACATTAAAGCCATCAGCTGTCTCCCTCCTTCCCCTCCCCAACATGACATAACTTGAATGAAACAAGTACCCCCCAAAATGGGTATCCTGATGATTTTATAATACCCGAAACGACCCAACAATATTGGGTACCAATTGGTACCTGATTGTGACCTGATTCACGTACCCGATGTCCCACAATGGGTGATTTCAGACGTTACGGGGCCCATTGGCCCCGTACCGAAATCAACCCATTCATTCCCAGCTGGGGTCACCCCGTCACGCCATATCAGACGTGCCGGGGGGATCCTGCCAGGGAATCTGGGAGGGGGCGGGGCCGCATGGTGCAGCGTGCGGCCGCATGGCCCCGCCCCCTCCACGCACCCCGCCGCCCGCCCTCCGAGGAGACGGGCGGGTGGCGGAGCCAATGCGGCCACCACGTCCAGCCGAATGCGCCACGGCCCGGGATCCTGCCGGTGATCCCGGGCTGTGGCGAGCGGCCAGACGTTACTTTTGTTTGGTCCCTGCCGGGGGTCCGTTTGACCACGCTTCCCAGGACATTCCCCTGGCTAGCCCGGGAAGCGTGGTTCAAATTGACCCCTTGTGCAGATTGACCGTGGCGAACATCTGGCAGCCGCCAAACAGACGTTCGAGACACATTGACCACAGGTGGGTATTCACCGTGGTTCACTGTGATCTCGTAATGTCTGAAAATACCCAATGTCGACTTCCCATCCCAGAATACTGACTTACATACCAATTTTTCAACATCTCTGTCAATTGTTCTACTTCCAATGGGTATTTTGGGATTTTCTGTTCCGGAAAGTTGACTTCTGGTCCCAGAAAATCAACATCTGGTCCTGATTTTTTAAATTTCGGCTCACTATTGTGAGTGGCTAATTGCTTTAGCAGTTGTATGAGTGGCCCACCTTAGATTAAAGGGCTTCAAAAGGGTTATTTGATCACTTTTAAACAATAGGCTGTAGGCCGGGTTGAGGCCTAGCCAGTAGTATCAATTGGGATCTCCCCTGCAAGAACTCCTTATCAAGTAGGGAGAGCCCCAGGTGGAGTGAGATCCAAGCAGAGTGAACTGCTGAGAGTTTGGCTAAAGTGCGAGTTCAGCTGCAGGGAAAGGAAAAACCAGGTCAACCTACAAAAACCAGGTCTCTTCACCTTCGCATCAAGCCATCCGCACTTGTAAGCGCTGTTTTAAACCACATCTGAATGAGTCCTTAGTAAGTGTAACTTTCAGACTCTGGTGTATATCATGATTGAAAAGAGTATTTTATATGAACACTGAATTTGATAAATTTGGTATATTTGTACCCATGTTCACTTCTCACTTTGTTTGCAGTTCTGAATATTCATTTGGTATTTTATTTTTAAATTTTTTTAATTTTTAATTTTTAAATTTTTTATATTTTTTATATTTTTATTTTATAAAAGATTTAAATTAAATTTTTTATATTTTTATTTTATAAAAGATTTTTATCCCAGGGCAGCTCGGGGCGGCAAACAACAAATTAAAACAATAAAATCAATTTAAACGTTTAAAATCCCATATGCGGGAGAAAAAAACAACTCCCCCTCCCAACCCCCCTAACCCCCACCTTACCGAAAGCCTGGCAGAACAGCCAGGTCTTACACAAACATTGAAATGACAGGAGAGTGGGGGCCAACCAAGTCTCCTCTGGAAGCGAGTTCCACAGCACAGGGGCAGCCACCAAAAAAGATCTAACATCGGTGGCCACCCATCTCACCTGGGGAACCTCCAAAAAGGCTCCCACAGACGATCTCATGGGTCGCACGGGCACATGGGGAGTGAGGCAGTCCCACAAATAAGCAGGTCCCAGGCCGTGAAGGACTTTAAAGGTCAAAACCAGCACCTTAAACCTAGCTCGGTGCTTTATAGGCAGCCAGTGCAGAGCCCGGAGCGCACGTCCAGTGGTCACTAGATTGCTCCAGGTCCAGGCGGAGACAGGCAGCATTAAACAAACCCTTCACCACCCCGAAAAGCTCCACTGGACATGACTTTGCAGATGCAATAAGTGCAGCAAAGAACTTCTTCTTTGCTGCCTGCACCGCCACAGCATAGGCCTTTAAATTGCTCTTATGCTGCAATCAATCATACTTGTTGCGAGTCCAGCACCACCATGGCTCCAACCACCTGCTCTACTGCTGCAAACACTGCAGGCCCTCAGTAAACCAAGGAGACCTGCGGGAGACTCAGGAGGGCAGCGGATGTCTGGGAGCCACTCTGTCAATGGTCTCAGCCAACAAGGTCTTCCAGAAGGCTACGAGATCATCAACAGAGCGGGTGTCAAAGTCCAGGGGAAACTCCCCCAGAGAATTCCGGAACTGATCCGGGTCCATAAGTCTCTGGGGGAAGACAGATCTAATAGGTCCTGCACCCCACTGGGGGCTGACATGTGCCAGGATGCATGCCTTAAGGAGGTAATGGTCAGACCATGACAAAGGCTCCACCCCCCTGACTTCTATCAACTGACCCCCTGCCTCAAGACTGGTGCAGAAAGCCAAATCCAGTGTATGTCCCTCCTCATGTGTGGGGCCACAGATGATTTGGGACAGGGCCATGGTTGTCATGGAGGCCATGAACTCATGCCTCACTCCTCCAAGATCGGCGTCAATGTGGATCTTAAAATCCCCCAGGATCACTAATCTAGGGGTCCGGAGGATCACATCTGACACCAGATCAGCAAGAGCATGTAGAGATGACATGGGGCAATTGGGTGCATGGTATTCCAGCAACACCCCTAATCTGTACCCGACCAAATCCAACACAAGATGGAGACACTCAACACCTGGTGGATCCTGCAATCAAAAAAGACCCAGTTCTTGAGACTCTCAGTATTTTTTCTCAGTCAACTTACTGGAGCTGTGCTTACCACAGCCTACATCTTTCTGTCTGTCTCTTATCCCATTTCCACTGTCCATGACTGCCTCTTTGTGGGTACCCATTACCCAGCAACTCAACAAGCAGAAAAAACAACAACCAAAGAACTATGCATGTGAAAATCGTGGCTGGTCCATTCAGTGTATGTGAAGCCCTTTTTCAAGATGGTGCTAACAGAACTGCTGTCCTTTTGGAAAAAGGCAGCCATTCTGTGCATGCCTCCAGTGCACCTTTTCAAGCTTGCACCTTTGAATTGATTGAAATCAATCATTTCCCTCAGAGTGATCAGTTTGTTGGCTGACAGACAGGAGAGTGGATGGTTTCGAGATTGATAGCTAAATATGTCAAGGATGTGGTTGACCCTTCTATTTTTTCATCCACAAGAGGAATTTCAAGCTCCTCAGTCAATCCCTGGAATGTCTACAGGAGCAAATAACACTTGAGCATGTCTGTCCTTCCCATTAAGATGAAATAATCTAAATAATGTGAGATTTGGACATTACCACTCTGCCCCACCACCCAGTCAAGTATTGAGCTAAACTTCTCAGGCCACATATGAGATGGAACACCTTATTGCCATTGCTTTATTGAAGTAGAAATGTACTTGAAATTCAATGCCAAGGATCTCAGGGTTGTCTGGGTCCACTGGGACCAATCGAAAAGCTGACATAATATTTTTGCCAGTAGTGTACGCCATTTTGTGATGTCCTGCATACCATTTTGATCACTGAGGCAAACAATTCATAGCCTAAGAGGAATGGCGTTATTCACCAATCTTCCCATGGGATATTATAAGTGGTGAATGAGTCAGAATTCAATGTACTCCTTCTTAGGTACCACCCTGAGGGAGGAAACCCAGAGATTACCTAATGGAGAGAGGCAACGGGGCCACCCACCCTACACTCAGCCACCTCCCTATCAGTCTTGGCCTACACGACCCACTCATTTTCTGGCACCATCTTCAGACTTACCAGAGGACCTTAAGAAGACCTACAAGAGAACCGATCACCCTCAGCTGAGATATGAAATCCTTTCTTGAACCCCTGTACAATATTTCAGGCTGTGCTTAGGTCAGGATAATCCCACAGCCCCTGTTCGAGTGCATCATGTTTAGGGATGAGCGAACGGAACGCAGTTCGGATGTTCGGATGTTCGGTCGTTCAGTTCGAAACCCGAGTTAGGGTTCGGTTGTTTGGTTCAACTGAACTCGGCTGAACATCCAAAAATAGTGCTAACGATACCGAAATTGAAAAAAAAAATCGGTATCATTTGGCCCTGAAACCACCCCTGGTCTCCACCCCGGTGCCAGGAAGTCTACTCCTCAGTTGCCTCCCCCTTCCAGACACATTTTTCCCGCCCACAGTCATGTTTGTCCCGTCCCCGAACTCATCTGAACTCATCCAAACTTTTCCAAACTATCTGGATGTTCGAACGTTCACTTTGGACAGTTGGCTCAGTCGTCTGAACAGGCCGAGTTCAGCCTGAACTCCGAACATTCGAACCACGTTCACACATCCCTATTCATGTTGGACTAGTGTTGGTTCCCTTTCCCTAACCCTGCCTTCTAGAAGCAGTGGGATAGCTCCTGGTGTGCTCCCCCAGCCTGTTTGCTCCTGTTCCTGTACTGATTGTAATTTGCACAGCTGAACGCCACATGCAGGCTCGCGCACTGGGTTCAAATGTGTTGAAATTTGCACAAGGAACGAAAACTCCTCCACTAATTATTGTGATTGCAGCATGCTGTTCCACCCCTGCTGTCTCTATGGTTTTTGCCAATTGGCAAGTTGTATGCAGATCCTCCCCTTACCTTTGACAAGACATTCCTGCTTAGTGCTCAATTGAGCAATAACAGTTAAAGCTGTTCCCATAGGAAACAAAGCATTCACCTGTGCTCATGTGATGAGGAAACTTACTGTTTTTTTCACTATTTTTGCTACTTCCCATTTAGTAATTGTCATTGTTCGGTACTTCTGGTAATTCTTCCTAGTCAGGAGCATCCACACATCATGTAATTTTCCTTACATGCTGCTTATGTTTGCTTGTGCACAGTTGCAATTACACTATGTAACTTTCATAATTTTCCTTATTGGTCCTTGTTTTGGTTCCTTATAAACTGTGTTTTGATTGGTGTATTGTTTTTCAAGGGCTACATTCTGATGCCAGAAACCTTTGTAAAATACTGGAAACTGACAAACATACCAGAGACTAACGGGAGGAAAATAACAAAAATATACCGAAAATACTGAAAATTACCAAAAAATTCTGGGAAATATTGAAAAATGGCAGACAATCACAGGTGCTTATCTCAATAACAGCAGAAGAACAAATTCAATGGAAAGTGAGGAAATACTGATGAAAATTCGCAAGCACCTCAAAAAGGTAGGTATTTCCTGGTGATATGGTAACAGTCTTTCTCACCTCAGCTCTATGTCTGCTGTCAGCCCTAGGGACATTTTTGGTGTTGCTCATGCACTCCATCCAAAGATCCACTGTATGAGCTTCCAACGTAACCTGGGGTTGATAGCTGCCTGATGCCTGAATGCTTCCTTTCCACACAGGAGGTAATTTGAGATGGCGTGACTTTTGGCCCACCACGCTGCACCCTGGACAGGGATACGTCTTGGATCCCAGTCCGTGATCAGACCGGCTGTCCTTTAGACGTGCTGGCCTGATTGCAGAGGGGAATCGAGGAGGGGCTGAACGGCATGACAGGTGGCCGCTCACACCCGCCCCCCCCCCGCACTTCCATGGCTGACCACTTTCGGGGAGAGGGGCAGGCACAGCTGTCAATCAGGCCGCTGTGTCTGATCCCGTCCCGTAGTTGGGACCTGATTCCAGGACAGGGCTGGGGAGCAGTCGTTACTAGGGATTGGCGAACAGAACGCCATTCAGATGTTCAGACGTTCGGTTGTTTGGTTCAAAACCCAAGTTCGGGTTTGGCTGTTCAGTTCGGCGGAATTGGGTTCAGCCGAACTCAGTCGAACATTCAAAAAAGTGCTATCAGTACTGAAACCAAAACCAAAATGTTTTTGGTATTGGTATTTTTGGCCCTGAAATCACCCCTGGTGTCCACCCCTGGTGCCAGGAAGTCTGCTCCTCAGCTGCCTTCCCCTTCCAGTCAGGTTTTTCCCACTCAAAGTCACGTTTTAAACTCATCTGAATTCATCTGAACTTTTCCGAACTGTTTGTCCGTTCAAGCGTTCAGTTCAGAAGTTCGGTTCGGTCGTCCGAACACACCGAGTTTGGGCCGAACTCTGAACTTCAAAACTGCATTAACACATCCCCAGTCTTTACCTGTGGCGATTCCCAGACCCATCCTGGATTGTGACTAACCTAACCACGGTTCTGGAGGTGAGGCCTTCCTCACCTCAAGAACCATGGTTAGCTTTGAACTACACCAGCAATTCACTGTGGTGAACATCTGGAGGGTTCAAACAAATTTGCATTGGATCATAGCCACCACCCTGAATCCACTGTGATTCAGGGTGGTTGACTGTGATCTCATAACTTCTGAATTTACCCTATGTTTCTGTATTTGATGAGATCACTCTGGATAACCCTTTTCCAGATAAACCTTGAGCATCACCTTGTGAAAGATGGTGTAAGTCGCAGTCAAGCTGGCCCTATTCCACTTGGCATTAGGTGACTTCAGCCACTCATTCTCTTTCTTATCCTCCTTACTGTTAGGATCAGTGATAACATGACTATAAAGGAGGGGTTAATTGTCAATGTACTCTCCCCTCAACATTTTGATTGGAGGAGGTGCTCAGCTCACCTATAGGAACACATACATCCGCATAAACTCCTGCCAGAGATGGGGGTTCTTTCTGTTTTTTTGGGTGATGGGAACACTGAGCATGGAAACTTATTTATTTTATTTATTAATTGTATGCATTTATGAGTCGCCCCATATGCCTAAGGCATCCCGGGGTGACGTACAGCTAAAAAACTTTCATAAAAACAATTTTTAAAAACATCAACAATTTAAAACATCACAGGGGTAGGAGAATAAATAAGAATAAAATAAAATAAGGGCAGTGAAGAGCTAAAAACCCTATTCCCCCCTCCCACCCTCCCCAAAGGCCTGGGCAAACAGCCAGGTTTTACAAGGCTGCCGGAATGTTAAAAGGCTTGGGGCCAGGCGAGCTTCCTCTGGGAGGGAATTCCAAAGACGCAGCCCGGCCACCAAGAATGTACTCTCCATTGTGGCCCCTCGCTTAACACGGGGAACCTCCAGGAAGGCACCCCCAGAAGACCGAAGGACCCACTCTGGGGTGCAGAGGGCGAAGCGGTCCCTAAGGGGTCATTTCCAAACTTGGGAATAGGCATCACTGCACTCCAAATATCTGGTGCATGCCACTGTCAGTGGTTGTAGTGAGGAAGTGTCCCAACTTCCCCTTGCCCCAGTCATGAAACCCAGGTAATCCAATTCCAATACAGCTTCTGGGAAACTGCCCCAGAGGAGGGACTTATTGCTTCCCCTGCACCCCCACACCCCAGTGCCACCCAGTGTCTGTATTCATATTCCCTCTGGTACTCACTCCCTTGGGAATTCTTTGTCTTTGATCTGGCTATTCTGGGTAACATGTTGGTGGCTGAAATGGTCTCTGCATGGATCCATTCATGCTGTGGTCCAGAGCCTCAATTCCACTCAAGAGTGAGATCACTCTCTCTTCTTTCCCTGGCTCAATTGATTCCCATGGACGTCGATGGTTGGGGATCTCATCACTGTAATGGGGTGAAGGTATGTGCCACTGGCCCCCATTCCTGCGTGGATCAGGCTGCCCCCCATGCCCATCTATGTCTGACTCAGGTTCTCCCAAAGGGCATGCCTCAAAAGGAGGGAGGGAAGGGTAGAATTGGTGCAGAAGAGGTCTATTACCCTGTCCTGCCTCCATCTGGAAGCACCCTCTGCTTTAAACCCTCCATCCTGGAGGGACAACAAAATGGCCATGATACCTTTGTTAGGAGGGCAGCTGGGGGGGAGGTCCACCTCACTAGACTGCCCCCATGGTGCTCCTCATGCTGCTGCCCCCACTCTGCCAAACTCTGTTATTTTCCCCAAGGGGAAGGAGGCCTGCCAGAAAAGATGGGGTTGTTGGCCTCTTAAATATTCTGAAGGTACTGACCACCCTAGAGAGAATGAATTCAGGCTCCCTTCTGCCACTATACCCCACCAGCCTCCTACTTGCTACCTCGTGGGGTGGGGGAGAAGAAGATAAAAGAAGGGAAGCACTTACCTGCCATGCACTCTGGTGGGGGGCATGTTGCCTCCTGTGTGCTCCATGCTACCTCCCAGGTCCTCTGGAGCTATATAAGGAGTTGCATAACTGAGTCAGACCAATTGTCTGTCTTAGCCCAGTATTCTCACAACCTGATACTAGCAAGGTTTCAAATCTGTCTTTCCAGGGTTTCTGACAGAGTCCTCTCCCAGACGTGCTACCAGAGACCCTGACTCAGAGATGGTAGGGATTGAACTTGGGACCTTATACATGCAAAGTATGAGCTCTACTACCTGAGTCATGTCCTGCCCGATCTCAACCTCCCTGCTCATCCACTACCCCTGCAAGCCACTCACCACCAGATCTTCAGATCAAAGAGCACTTTGAAGTCATCTGGCCCAATCTCCATGCTCCCCCAGCTCCCTGCCATACAGCTGATTGCGTGAGCACTGCTCTGCAGTTTGCCCTGGCCAGAATGAGGAGTTGGCCACATGGCACAAAATGGCCTCACTAGGGATGGGCGAACGCAGTTCAGAAGTTCGGAGTTCGGCCCAAACTCGAACTGTTCGGACGACCGAACTCAAACCCAAACCCAAACCCGAACCTACCAAACAAACCGAACACCGAACAGCGAAATGGCCGAACAGTTCGGTCAGTTCAGATCACGTTCAGATGAGTTCGGGTGGCAAAAAAAGGTTCACTGGAAGGTCAAACATTACAGGGAGGTGTCAGTCACTGAGGAGCAGACTTCCAGGCACCAGGGGTGGAGAGACTTGCAAGAAACAAAACTAATTATCTGCCTCCCCACTTCCCAACACCTTCTGAGCTAGTCACTGTTCCTGAACAGCAGGTGTTGAGTAGGATTTTTAGATTGCTTTAAGTTTCATTTCACTTTTGTAATGAAA
>QEPC01011626.1:11642-26711 GCA_003113815.1 Sphenodon punctatus
CTGCCCCCCTTCCCCCCTGTGCCTGTTGTACCGTGTGTGTTGTCTGTCCCTCTGTGTGCCCCCTTCCCTTCCTTTCCCGTGCATGTGTGTGTGTGCCTGGGCGTGTGTTTGTGCTGTGTGTTCCACTGTGCCCTCGATGTCTCTGTGCTTGTTGTGTGTGGTACCTCGGTGGCTCCTCTCCCTCTTCCCCCTCCCTTCCCATTTCCCTTGTGTGGGCATTCCCTTTTGGCACTTTTGGCTTCGTTTGCCCTCCGACGGCCATGTCTGTGTCCCGCCCCTCCCTGGTGCCTTGTGGGTGTTTTGCCCATGGCCGGGAATCGGTGTCACGTCCGTTACGCTGCCCCGGGCAGTGGTTTGCCGGCCCAATTCTCTGCCGTGGTCCCGCTCCCGTCACGTCTGTTTGGGGCTCTCCTTGACCACGGGGGGGGTGGTTGTTCGGTTCACCACCACTGGGGATCCACTGTGGTGAATCCGGACCGCGTAACGGCTGAAAACACCCCAAGACTTCTCCTACATCCTGGAGAGTTGGAAATGAGGGGGGAGGATTCTATCCCTGGTTTGGCCTTACCTTACTTTATGACTTTGTGCAATTCATGTGCAATTCTCTATGAATCTTTTAACGTGTAAAATGGGAATAACAGTGCCAGCCATTGGAAAGGATTTTGAGATGCTTGGATTGTTACTAATTATTAGCATTTTGTTTTACACGCTGATTGTCCAAAGTCACATTCTGATTGGACAGGTGGAACATAACTGAGGGTGGCATTGGGAGTCTCCTCCTGAGCATCCTTCCCATTAGCATCTGTGCCGGAGAGTTTGTCAAGCCGGTCACTGGGGTTTTGCGGTATTTCATTAAAGCTAAGCGCGGGTCTGTTCCTGAATCCTCTGCTTTCCTGAGCAGGGATTTCACAGACTGTATTGCTCTTTCAGCCATTCTGTTGGACTGGGGATATCCTGGGCTGCTCAAACGTTGCTCAAATCCCCACTCCTGTGCAAAGTGTCGGAGCTCCAGACTTGCAAATGGGACATGGTCACCGACTATTAGCCTTGGGATGCCATGCTGAGCAAACACAGCTTTTAGCTTGGCAATCACTGTTGTAGCTGTCTTGTCTGTGAGCCCTAGTACTTCTGGATACTTTGAAAAATAAACCACAAGTAAGAATGAACAAGATCAATATTCAAACAAGTTGATGCCTAGCTTCTCCCACAGCAGCCCAGGTAACTCATGGGGCCTTAACGGCTCTTTCTGATTGCTGTGACTACATTGCGCGTACACTACACAGGGCAGCTTTCTACCAGCTTCTCAATATGTCTGGAGATGCCAGGACAGTGCATTATTGCTTTTGCTCTGACCCTCTGCATGCCCTGATAAGCCCCATGCAGCTGAGATAATACTTTCTTTCTCTGAGGCTCAGGAATGACTATTTTTTCTCCAGTAAAAAAGATGTCATCTTGACAATGTAGCTGATCTGTCATTGGCCAGAAAGGTTTGCAACAGGGAGAACATCTTTCAAGTGTTCTGACCATCCCTTCTGAGTCAGTGCTGTCACTGCTTGGAGCTGGGGATCTTTTTCAGTGGCTTTCTAAAGGGCAGTTGTTTCATTGGGTCCCACAGCTGGAGTGCTCATTGCATGTGGAGCTGGGACATCAATATTGAGCATATCACTGGGCACTGACAATACCAACAGCCAGAAGATAAAACCAACAACAAAAAACTGAGAAGCCACAAGAAAATGACTGACTTATCTATACCATAAACAAAATGGACTTAGATATATAGCCTATATATGAACTGAGAACTCCATGTCAATATCTTACTGAACCATGGATGAATTGTGCTTGTACATGGGATATCTCGTTGCTGCGAATACTTGTCTCTTTATTATAAAATCTTATACAACCCTGTGCCGGGCAAAATGGTGGAAACTATCATTAAGAATAGAATCACTGGGCATATTGATAAACATGGCTTAATGGCAAAGAGTCAGCATGGATTTAGCAAAGGGAAGTCATGCCTCACTTATCTCTTGGAATTCTTTGAGGGCGTAAACAAGCATGTGGACAGGGGAGACCCAGCAGATATAGTGTACCTGGATTTCCAGAAAGCTTTTGATAAGGTCCCACATAAACGATTCTTGAGAAAATTAAAAAGCCATGGGATAGGAGGTAGTGTTTTGCTATGGATTGGTAACTGGTTAAAGGATAGGAAGCAAAGAGTGGGACTAAATGGCCAGTTTTCACAATGGAGGGATGTAAAAAGTGGTGTGCCCCAAGGATCTGTACTGGGACCGGTTCTTTTCAATGTATTCATTAATGATCTGGAAAAGGGTGTTAAGAGTGAGGTGATCAAATTTGCAGATGACACCAAGTTATTCAGAGTAGTCAGAACACGAGCAGACTGTGAGGAGCTGCAGCAAGATCTTACAAGACTGGGTGCCTGGGCATCTAAATGGCAGATGAGATTTAATGTGGACAAGTGCAAAGTGATGCACATTGGGAAAAATAATCCAAATTATGAGTACACAATGCTGGGTACTAAGCTAGGAGTTACCACTCAGGAAAAGGATCTGGGAGTGATTGTGGATAATACACTGAAATCCTCAGCCCAGTGTGCCGCAGCGGTCAAAAAAGCAAATAGAATGTTAGGAATTATTCGCAAGGGAATAGAGAATAAAACTGAGGATGTCATAATGCCTCTATACAAATCAATGGTGCGACCGCACCTTGAATATTGTGTGCAGTTCTGGTCGCCCCATCTCAAAAAAGACATAGCGGAACTAGAAAAGGTACAGAGAAGGGCAACAAAAATGATCCAGGGTATGGAACAGCACCCGTATGAGGAGAGGCTTGATAGGTTGGGGCTCTTCAGCTTGGAAAAGAGACGGCTGAGAGGAGATATGATAGAGGTCTATAAAATCATGAGTGGTGTGGAACTTGTAAACAGGGAATGGTTATTTACCCTCTCAACTAGTACTAAAACTAGGGGACACTCCATGAAACTCACAGGTGGCAGAGTAAAAACAGACAAAAGAAAGTATTTTTTCACTCAGCGTACAATTAGGTTGTGGAATTTACTGCCAGGGGAGGTGGTCAAGGCCAGCAGTACAGCCGAGTTTAAGAGAGGTTTGGACAAGTTTCTGGAAGATAGTTCCATTAGCAGCTATTAGCCAGATAGGATTGGGGAACAAAACCCGTTACTGTTGGGAGCCTGGGGATGACCCACCGGGAATGGATATCACGGTGACCTGTTGGGTGCTTCTCCCAGGCCCCCGTGACAGGCCACTGTCAGAGGCAGGATGCTGGGCTCGATGGACCGTTGGTCTGACCCAGTATGGCACTTCTTATATTCTTAACCAGCATGTCACGGTCATATATGTATTGAATGCATCAAAATTCACTTTTTCATTTAAAACTTTTGCTAATAAAGCTTTTAATTGTCTCCTCTTCAAGAGAGTCACTGTTTTCTGAGAGAGAATCTACAGTTGCTCTGGAAAATGTATCTGCAAGATACATCAGCTTGCCAGGGGTGTATTCCACAGTAAGATTATAGTGCGGGAGTTGTAGGAGCATCTGTTGCAGGCGAGCTGGTGCACTGCCGATTGGCTTCTTTAAAATTGCTTCCAGAAGTTTGTGATCAGTCTGAACAAGGGCTGTTTTGCCAAACATGTATTAGTAGAACTTCCTCACAGTATACAGTAGTGCAAGAAGTTCTTTCTCAATCTGTGCATAGCGCTCTGCTGAGTGCTCTTGAAAGAATAAGACACTGGCCTGTTTTCTTGTATTATCTGTCTCTGCTGACACTGGCCTGTTTTCTTCTTCACACAGTGCACAATTAACTTGTGGAACATACTGCCAGAGAAAGTGGTCACAGCCAATAGTGTAGCTAGTTTTTAAAAAAGGGATTGGATAAGTTCTTGGAGGATAGGTCTATTAATGGCTATCAGCCAAGTGGCTTTGGGAATATAACATCTTACTGTTGGGAGTTGGAACAACAGGAAATGGATTGTCCATTGTGACCTGTTGGGTACTTTTCCCAAGAGAAAGAGATTGGCCATTGTCGGAGACAGGATGCTGGTCTTGATGGACCATTAGTCTGACCCAGTATGGCACTACTTATGTTCTTATGTTAAGCATGCTCCCAAGCCATCCTTCACAGAATCAGTTTGAACAATGACTAGCTTGGTAGCATCAGGACAGGTACCTGGCACAACTGTAGCTTCACTGCATCAAAGGCTTTTTAGTGTGCTGGCATCCATTGAAACAGCACATCCTTCTTCAGCAGGTTCCTCAATGATGAAGTCAGCTCTGCTTCTCTTGAAATCTACTGTCACAGATATCGTACTGAGCCTAAGAACCTAAGCATACCTTTTCTATCTTGTGGGTGGGCCATGTCTGAATGGCTCTGACTTTGACCTCATCAGGCCTAATGCCTTGGGCAGTCACTACATGGCCCATATATTTTACAGAAGTTACTTTAAACTGCATCTTCTCTCAGCTCCTTCTTGCTTTTTCAGTTCAAACTGGATTATGCTGATTATGAGCTGGTCTTTCTTGGCACTCTTCTGTCAGCTTCTCTCTAGTCATATTTGATATACCATTTAGAATTACTATCTTTGTAACCTGTTTCTAATTCATGAAATCAGATAAAAAAAAAATAAAAAACATTCTTGCTCAATCGTTTGCCTGTTTCCCCCCAGTCTAGGAGTTGATTTCCAGCCGCAACTGGCTAGTCAATACTTTCTTTCCTGAGCAATTCTTCACAGAGTATTGTGGTGACCTGGAATAGGCTCACCACTGTCATGAATGGTTGAGGTGCCCCTGACCCCTTTCAGAGAGCTCTTTGTGGACTTGGTTCCCTCACTTACGGCCTCTGGTGGACCAGTTTCCTCCAGTACTGCTCCCCAGTCTGCCAAAAGCAATGTTTTTGTCACCTTTGCTCTGCGATTACTCTATTAACAGACTCAGAAGAACAGACTCCGCAGATGTCTAATCTAGGTTCCCCCTCACTATAAATTCCCAATTGCCAGGATCACTCACTCTAATACGCCAAACTTAATTATATATGATTTTATGTGTAAATTTGAGTTTAAGAACAGTGCAATGATTAGAAGCAAGAGTGCAAGTAAAATAGAAGAAAAATAATGTGATGCTACCTTCACTGTTAACATCCTTTGGATACTATGCTTATCCCATTCAGTATTCAAGTTCATGGCTTAAAGTCAGTATTGTTTAAGCCTCAGTTGGACTGGGCCCGTCCTCTTTTCTCTTGGAGTTTTTCCTTTCAGCTCATCTGTTGTTCCTCTTCAAGGTGGTAGTGGAATCTTCTTAATAGCTCAGGCATTGTCTTTTTAAAACTTCTTGATGGCTTTTTCTTGAAACTTCTAGTTCCTCTGATCCTCCATGGGCTGTGGTTGGTCTGTCATGTTTTCCACTTCTTTCCCTCAATTTGTATTTGTTTACATATTAATCCTTTTTACCTCCCTATCCCTCATCCTGTTTGTCAGATTTTAGTCTTACATCTACTTTTGGATTTATTTTCCTCTATATTACCTTTACATACAAGTCTTAATCTTCATTAGATTCTGTGTTAATAGACAATTTTATAGTGTAAGGGTGAAACCCCATGTTCTGGGTAACTGAAAATGAACCAAAAAAAGGCTAAGGCTTAGCCTAAAACCTGCTTATGCAGCGAACCCAGGTTTCTGAGAAACAAGAACTATTCCCAGATGGTCAGCAAAATGCATAGGTTCTAGCCCCCTCATGTCCTTATGACTATGAAAGGAACAGTAATTGTGAAGAGTGAAATCTGTGTGATAAAAGGGCTCTCCCTCAGCCAACCAGAGAAGAATATATGGAGACATAGTTTATGTAAACGATAAACCATGGTTTATTTGAAGATGTGAAAACTTACTGTCCTTAAAAGATGACACTTTGTAAAACTGTAAAAGCTCACATGTGTATCTTAAAATATGCCAATGAATCCTGTCCTCATTGGCCAGTTTGAGGGTCTTTGTCTGAAATCCTATAAATATGACTTTGTGTTTTATAGAATTTTAAAATGATATTGTTGTTTCTATTTTAATTTTTTTATTGTTGATATTTTGCCTTTGTAAGTCACCCCGAGATGTCATGGCATGAAGAAGTGTCACAGGTTGGAGATCCAGCACCCCCACTTTACCGGGTTTGAGTGACTCAGTTTCCCTCGCGCTCAGCCCACTTGAACCAGTTTTCCTCTCTGGCCGGTTCAAGCCTGCCACAGGGACAACCCCTTTGTCACTCAAGGGCCTGATCCTGACCATTTACAGACTCTTTAATCTCTGGGTTTACAAGATCTTGAGAACTCCTGTTGCTCACTTGTTTTCCAATGTTAGACACAGAGACTTCTTCATAAAGATAAGAAGTAAGTTTATTGATTACATAAGCAAGATAGTTGATTCAGAGTGGTTACTAGAAATCAAAGGTAAATATAACGCATTCCTGATCTATACTGGTTGAGTTCCTAAATAAGCATCTTACCCTACAAAGGTCCATACATTTCTCTCAGTCCTTTGGTGTAAGCGACTGGGTCTCCAGACTTAGNCCATATCCTCCTTGACTGTCCCACCCTGGCTGGTCTGAGAGTTACATTTTTGGGAGCGGTGCTCTCTGAGCTCCAGCGGAATTCTAGAGTAAGACTGCTGGAGCGACTGCTACTTCCCTTTGACAACCCCCAGACCAGGGCAGTGTCAGCTTTTGCCTGCCAGGTGATGAATATGTGGGAATCAATCTTATCCAAACATGGGGCTTTAGTCTCTTAGGCCTTTAAGGTTAGCTGCAAGCTTTATTAAGTATCTGGCAGGGCGGGGAGCTGTGTACAGGTACAGAGGGAGGCTGGGGAAATCCTGGCTATAGGTAGGAATATTGAGACGTTGACTTGGTTGAGGATCTACAACCGCCCCTATTTGATATAATTTTGGAGGGAAAGGTTGCTTTACTGGAGGTGAGATGGTGGTGAGCAAGTTGTGCTTACGGATAACCGTCCTTGTGATTTAGTTATTGTACCATGGTAGTGTAATTATACTGTACTATGTATTGTTATTTAGATTCAATATTGTAATAGCTACGGCTACACAATAAAATTTATATATATAAAAAGACTTAATTCCAAATGGTAAGTGGTTAAATCAATATCTCCCCCCAGGGAGTATTAAATGTGCAGAGGCATGAAGACCGTTCACCCAGTTTTATCTGCCAATAGCCATAATTTTCATCAAAAATCGTAAAACATTTCTTGCCTGCTATGCAGCTTAGAACATCCTCTGTTGGGGAGAGGGTATGGCGCTGCCTGCATACTGCCTTGTTTAGGTCCCAGGAATCCAGAAATACCCACATCTTCCCTTTCTTCTTCTCAAAGATAACAAGGCTACTGACTCAGTCTGTGGGTCACTTGACTGGATATTATTCCTGCATTTTCAGGTGCAAGGTACCTTTCAGTCTGTCAAGTACTGGGAAGGGTATCTTTCTTGCACAACTGGGGCCACCTGGTGATCAGTGTGGATGGGATGCTTTCCCTCAAACTCACCAAGGCCCTCAAATATGAGGCAAATTAGGCTTTCCCGTATGAGGGGCTCAATTGTGCCTACAGTATCGATCCAGTGAATTAGGTTCAGAGCCTCACATGCTGCCCAACTAATATATGGAGTGAAGAGATATCAGTTACATAAAATGCTCTTACGGGGACTTGGCACGCAATATCAGCTGCTAGCAGGGGATTTATATGGGCTCTAAAAGCTACAAGGGTCACATGGCTTTTGGTAAGTTTCTTCTTCCATAGTATTTCCCTGAATATATACTTGGTGGGCCCAAACCCCAACCTCACAGTTCTCCCCCATGGCACAATGTGCCTGCAATGGGGATCTGCGGGGCTTGTACATGGCTGCAACCATGCACAGGATCTGCAGGGTTTGGGATCAGACCCAGTGTCAGGATGCTGTGTTCATGTTGAACTTTACTGGCAGCCCCCTCAGGATGATTTCAGCATCCATCCCCCAGACTTGATCCATGGTTGGAGTTGTCCTGGATTACTGCCCGTACAAATAACCTGCCCGTGTCTAGTTCATGCACAGGATATTTTGGTTGTCCCTTCTTGTTACATTGCTTTACATGCTCTGGCATAATGATTTCTGATCCCACACTTGTGGCAGACCTTCCCATATGATAGTCACCTCTGTGGAGAGTGTACCCTATCTTAGCATAGGCAAACCTTGTCCTGACCCAATCCATCTCTCTGTTTGGGCTTTGCTTTCACAGCTTCAATCTTTCTTACGGAGATCCCCTCCTGATCCCTTTCATATTCATTTACTGCATTTAGTTCCCTCTCCACTATACAGGGCATTGCCATGATCTGGAGCTGGGCCCTTGTTGCCTCAGCTGCATCCACTTCTTTTTCAAGTGTTTGGTCAGGGTCTTGCAAGAGTCTCTCCTTTAGTTTCTAATTTCTTGCACTGAAAACAATTTTACCATGAATCATCTCATTCATTGTGGGTCCAAACTCACAGCTACTTGCTTTAACTTTGAGCTCAGTGAAGAATTGCTCTATGCTGTCTCCCTCAATCTTTCTGTGATTCCAGAACGTGTGTCTCCATGGACAGAGTCTGGGGATACCTCTAACAGGTAGCAGATTTAAAATAAATAAAATAAAGTATTTTTTTTCACACAACGCACAATTAAGTTGTGGAATTTGTTGCCAGAGGATGTGGTCAAGGCCAGTAGTATAGTTGGATTTAAAAAAGGATTGGACAAGTTTCTGGAGGATAAGTTTATTAGCAGCTTTTAGCTAGGTAGGTTTGGGGCATGTAACGTCTTAACTGTCGGGAGCTAGGACTGAACAACAGGGAATGGATTGCCCCATTGTGACATGTTGGGTACTTCTTCCAAGCGACTGAAATTGGTCACTGTCTGAGACCGGTGCTGGGTTCAATGGACCATTGGTCTGACACAGTATGGCACTAATTATGTTCTTATGTATCTCAAATGCTACATTCCTGCATGGGATACAGTAAACCCTACATTTTGCCGGGATCTCCTCTATATCTTCTGGACCTTCAACATTAAGGAAAAATGAAAGTATCGAATGCCTCAAGGACTTCTTCCCAAATACAGTGTAAAATAATGGCTACTTGCTTTTCTTGGACTTGTTGCTGTCAGGTGCATTTTAAGGTATTGCTTCCACTGCCTCCAGACTAGTTCTCTGCGTGTTTTCCATGTAGGGTAAGTGGGGATTGGAGGCCTGAAATTATCCATTTTCACGGACTCTCATCTGCTGCCTCCATCTTTCCTGCAGTCTGGTTTGTCTGTTTTCTCAGGAGGCTCAGGTTAGCTTCTCTGACACCATATAATGTCTCTAAAGTCACTAGAGACAGTGAGCACAGACACCACAAGGGTCTGTTTTAACATGCTTTATTGAGCATAGCCAAAATCCCTCACAACCCAGGCCCAACTTGCTACAGCTAGTCTACTCTCAATGAGATCCAGGAGCATTTCCTGGTTCCCTTAAAGGGACAAGTCCATCACTCTTCTTTCTGGTTGGTTTTACCCTGCGGCCTTGCAGGTTGCCTTCACCCTTCCGACAGAAGGGCAACCAATTAGAGCTGCTTTCATAGGTTTCTATTAATTTAATTTAATTTACATTTATTTATTTATTTATTTACCTACCATCGTTCTACGGTTGGAAATAAGTATATTAAGCATCGATTCATTCGTAAAACAAAATCATTGCTTTAATGTTTCTGGATGTGAGATAAAAGTGACACAGTGCCCTTTTGACTTCCAGCCCCACCCGGGGGGGGGGAGGCTTTAAAAAAAATGACCTCTTTCATTCCACAAGTAACAGGAAAAGTTCCCATTTCAAGGATTTAAGTATGGCAAAAGAGTGGCATTGAACAAACATTAGGCACACGGGCATTGCTGAACATCAGCCTCTCTGACATCTTCCTGGGCGGGCACCCTGTAACTCAGACCCAGCTGCTGGAGATCCTGCTTCTGGAACATCCTTGTCCTGAATTTGACAGGCCACCATGGCTGGGTTACCTGTCCCTGGTGCTGGCTATAGTTTTCTCTGCAATGAATGCTGCTCCAGAGAGGTTCAGGGCTCTCTCTTTCTCCTTACCTGCTTGGCTGGGGAGTTCGGACTGTTGTTCCCAAGTTATTATGCCCAGGCCCCTGCGTCCAGAGAGAGTTAGATAGAGCACTGTGCCTAGTGTCCCCTTAGCAACAACTCTGAGTTTATGGGCAGGGTGACTGGAGAAAACAAGCTCCAGCTTACATCGCAATGATTAGAGCCTTCCCAACAGGGAGACCACACTGAGGATGACTGTCCTTGACTCCTTAGCCTCAGAGGTACAAATCTCGAATGTCTCTTCAGCTCCTCCAACCAACAGCTTAAAGCTCTAGGTGAACTGTTCAGAATGCTACTAGAGGCAGGAGCTGTTTTAATACCAATAATGTAGAACCTCATGAATTATATGTAAGGAATATCTTTTTAGTTTTCAAACACAGAAATGTAATTTAAAAATTAGTAACAAGAAATTATTGTGACATCACTTTACGACCAATATCCCCTCCCCCACAGCTTTGCTATCTTCCCCCTCCCATTCTCAAATAGCATACTTATGGGCAGTCCCTTAGTGTGACCCCAGAAGTAGGCAGTGTTGACTGTTGAAGGGGTGTGGCTCAGGCTAGGAATTCATGTTTCTGTTTAGTCGTCCATTGACAAGGTTTCCCTGGGAGATGCCACTAGAATGAAACTTAAAGCTTCTCTCTCTGGTTTACCCTCAGCACTGAATTCCCTACAGGTGTAGCAGTCAAGGTGCTGTTTTTTACCTATAAAACCTTAAGCAGCTTGCCCCTCCTGTCCTATTTTCTATCGCAATTCCAAGGTCAGTCAGTAGGGGCATAGCTAGGTTGGAATGGGCCCTGGTGCAGAAGATGGAATGACCACTTCTTTCCCAGCAGCAGGGGATGCAGCTGCAGCAGGAAGCAAGGGCTCCCCAAGCTTGTGGCCCCCAGTGTAGCTGCACAGCCTGCTCCCATTATAGCTATGTCCATGTCAGATGGGGAGCCTTCTTGCAAGTTCCATCACTGCACCAAGTCCATACATCAAGGATGCACAGGGGCGTTCTCTGTGGCTGCTCCACAGCTCTGAAACTCCCTTCCATTAGAGGTTTGCCAAAAGCCAAGCCTGAACATTTGCCAGAGGAGATTAAGACCTTTTTGTTTGGCCAGACATTTAGCAGGCAGGGATAGGGTTTAAGAAGAATTTTTAATGGGAATTTTATACTGTTTACATTTTATGGATTTTATTACATGTGTTTTTATCTTCCTTTTTTATGTTGTTACTTGTCTTGAGCCTATGACTACTGTGCTACTGCACACTATCATCATATACCTGTTACGTACTGGGTAAACAGCTAAAGACTTTAAAAAGCATACTTGACAATGAATTATGTTGTAGTTTCAATGGTCTCACCTATTTTCATATGATTTACTTTACTGGGTACAGTTCAGTAGTTTAAATTATTTACTCAAATTCCCAACAAAAAACCAGCCAGGGAGAAATAAAAGCAGGGACCTTTGTGTTCCCATTTCTTTCTTGTCATCTTTAGGCAGCTTTGGTGCTGTTTCTATGATGAATTTTAGCCCTAGTTATTACACAATGCCTCCTAGAGACACTATTTTAAAACTTTAAGCCTATAACATTAAGTAGGAGTTGACAAGAACCAAGCATTCTGAATTAATATATTTCTGTGAAACCTTTTATTTCCTTAACTAGTCTACATTCAGAGTGAAAGGTTCTAGCTCCCAAAGCAAAGAAACCATGATGTTTGTGAGCTCATGGGGGGCTCCAGTGGTGAGGAGGACACAAGGCTTGGAGTCAGGAGACTGAAATTTTGGCTCAGCTCTGCACTCACTTGAACGAGTGACTATCTCTCATCTTCAGTTCCCCACCTGTAAATAGTAAAGTGATAACACTGATGTGCCTGTCTCACAGGGATGTTATGAGGGTTAATAAGATGATTACTGTTAAGTGCTCTGCTGTACACTTTAAAGCACTGCATAAATGAGAGGTATTTATATATGATTAATTATTATTATTATTATTTATTATTATTATTTCCACCTAAGTGATATGTATGTACACACTTTTTGGTTACATCTTATATAATGTGCCTAGTCAGGAGGACTAAAACAACTGCCTTATTTCTTAAAGAGACTGTCTCCTCCCTTTTAATAAGTATAGTTTATTTTTATTTTTTACAGGGACTGTATGTTGGCTTTTCAGAAGGCATATTTGACTTAAATATTACACTCTTCTGAGGGGCAGAGTTTGACTTAGCAAATAGGTCCTTGGAAAACAAGGTCCCAGCTTTACCAGCAGTTTGCAGGCCGTCCCAAATGTAGGGGCTGTTTGGTTTTTTTCCCCCCTAGCAATGAAAAGGCACCACTTTAAACTAAATTATACTAACTAAACTGATCTTTGAGTAGACGCTGATAAAAGCCTGAGTTTTGCACCTTGTTCAGAAACCATGTCACGTAGGTGTCCGGCCAGATTTGTGACAGTTGCTATTAATTATTTATTTGTTATTATTTTATATAGCACCAGCAATGAGCCTAGCATTAAACCAGGGGTTGGGAACCTCAGGCCCGGGAGCCAAATGAGGCCTGCAGCAAGTTTTTATGTGACCCCTCCCCTCTTCCTGGATCTAGCTCCTGGATCCATTTTCTGCTTCGAACCACTGAAAAACTGAGCTCAGGGTAAGGGAGCAGAGATGAGGGCGTACATACAGTGATAGGGGAAATCCATGGCACAAATCCATGATGTGGGTTGTCCTTTTCTTGAGTATACTCCTTAAGCATTCCCACCCCTATTTGCATGTGTGGCCCTCAGAGCTTGTACTAATTTTCAAAGTGCCCCCAGGATGGAACAGGTTCCCCACCCCTGCACCAAACAATTGATATTTATTTATTTATTTATCCCACACACTCCGGCTGACAGCAGCTCGAGACAACGAACAATCAGCTATATTAAATATATAAAATAAAATAAAATAACATAATAAATATAATAAAACAAACATAAAAACCCACATGGTGAAGCACAAAATACAAAATGTGGGTGTTAACAAACAAGACAGTAGCTTACACCAGGTGGGTGTCCACTTGCCCATTTATTAGGCATTTACGCTCACCAGACACGGAGCCCCCACTCATGTTGGGTTCCTGGAGCATGCAGATCCTGCTGTGCCGGTGAATGTGGGCTAATGTTGTGTCCATGTCCTGTCAATTAGGTTGCATGCAGCATCACATACATACAGGTCCGCCCACACCATAGAGTCACGGGCAATTGCATTCTATGTAATGACTTGCGGAGAATTACTATTACTATGGCAATGGCTCAGTCCAACAGCCAGGGAACAACCAGCACTTCTACCACAACTGCACAATCACAGTCGCTCTCCACCCACCGATCCATCCGCCAACACTACATTCCCTGGACCAAGGAAGAGAACAAGGCCTTCATCGCTCTATGTGGGGAGCAGAAGATCCCATTGCTATTCCGGTGCCTGGCTGCTGTGGGGGATTGGATGAGGTTGAGCTGATTGAAGCGCAATTCCAATAAGACAGAGGTGATGTTGGTGGTGGTGGGGCGAATCTGGGGGAGGGGAACACCCCCTGGATTGGGGGTATTCACCCTCCATTGGTTCCATCTGTGCGGACCCTAGGGGTGCTCCTGGATGCACAGCTGCGCCTGGATTTGCAGGTGTCGACTGAGCCAGGGGCACCTTCCACCAATTACATCTGGTGAAAAGGCTCCACCCATGTGTCTCGGACTCCATCCTCACCACTGTCATCCATGCATTCGTAACCTCAAAGCTATATTACTGCAATGCGCTCTGCGTGGGGCNAGACCGTGTGCTAAGTGTTCTGAATAACTTAAAGAGCTGGGCAGCTGCCTACCTGGAATTGCCTGCATGCTGCACATGAGTAACTAATGGCCACTATTGGCCATATGTTCTCACAAAACTGGCTGCACGCCAAGCATATGTGATCTGGTATTGGTTGCTATTGCCTGCTACTGGTTGAAAAAGTTTTTCAACAGCTTATGCTGTGTGTGTGTGTGTATGTATGTGCGCCCGTGTGTGTTGCTGCACCGGTCCAGGTGACTATTTAACTGCAGAGACATTTCTGTCACAAGGTTGTCAGTGCACGTCAACGCATCTAAAAATGTTACAGATATTACAGCACCACAAAAGCATGGGATTTTTTAATTGGGGTAGGGAGGAACCACTGAAAGTTAGGAAATGGGCAGGTGGACGAATCTGCAAAGCAGTGAAGGTCACTGTGCTCGGAATGTATGTGGGAGCAGAGCTTCCCGTTGGTTAGAAGTAACTCATATAATTCCTTATCTTTTGAAAGTAACAGTTTTTGCTTGCAATGAGCAAGAGGGGTCATAACGCCAGAAGGAGCTATTGCTGTCGGTTGTTTGCCTGGGAAAGCTAAATGCCTGGCTTTGGCTTTTGTCTGTGGGTGCTGTGGCCACCTAGGGTAAATGGCCCAGAGAAACTGTGGGGTGATGGACCCCCTGGTCTTTGCTGACATTTGGGTGAGGCCTGATGTACAGAGAGAACTGTCAGACTCATCCACTGAGGCAGCCTATGTGTTCATGTGCTGCATGTGTTCATAGGGTGGCACATGCACACAATGGGGTTCTATGTATGCATGATGGAGTGTAGACACTGCACAACCCTACTGCAGGTCCAAGGTCAGCCGATTGGAAGAGTGAGAAGCCTGGATGAGATGAGAGAGTGGGGTGGGAGCGAGATTGCAATTATTCTGGATGTTTGTGCACTGCCAGAAGTAGAGTAGTCACTAACAGAGGCTGGGCCACCCCTGCCATTTTTTCTTGTCATTGCTCTGATGACAGCAAGAGGATAACTGCGGGGCCACCAGGCATGGGCGGCTGGTGGGTTTTGAGGTTGAAGGGGCAGTAAGGCCGGCGAGCCTAGGGGCGGAGCCAGGGCAACGGTGGGC
>QEPC01011626.1:32548-43293 GCA_003113815.1 Sphenodon punctatus
TCCGCTGCCCCCCCCCCTCCACTGCCTATCACAGACTATTCTCGGCCAGAGAAAATGAGGGGGAGAGAGGCAGAGGCCCCACCTCTCCCTCATTTTCCCTGACCGAAACAGCCAGGCAGTGGAGGGGACCAGCGGCATGAGGGAGAGGCGGGGCCTCTGCCTGCTTCTCCCTCACTTCTGGCAGAAATGAGGGAAGAAGCAGAGGCCCCGTCTCTCCCTCACTCTGTAGGTGCCCCTCCTGGAGCCTGTCAGTCTCTCGGCCAGGGGAAATGAGGGAGAGGCGGGGCCTCTGCCTCTCTCTCCCTCATTTCCCCTGGTCGAGACTGTGACAGGCAGTGGAAGGGGGGGCATGGTCTGTGGAAGAGGCGGGGTCTCTGCCTCTCCCTCACTCCTGCTGGCCCCTCCGCTGCCTGTCACAGTTGGGAGTCAGCCGGGGCCCCTGCGCTCGGGGTCCCCACCTCCCAGTCGCTGTCAGGCTGGGGGCATGGTGTGTGGAAGAGGCGGGGTCTCTGCCTCTCCCTCACTCCTGCTGGCCCCTCCGCTGCCTGTCACAGTTGGGAGTCGGCCGGGGCCCCTGCGCTCGGGGTCCCCACCTCCCAGTCGCTGTCAGGCTGGAAGCTGGGGTCCCCAAGTGCGGGCCCCCCCAGGAGCAAGGCCCTGGGTGGCCACCCCAAGCCGCCCTGCAGTAGGGCCGGCCCTGGGTCTGTCTGGTCCCTTTCTGATGTGACCACAACCCCTTCAGAGCATAATGATGTTACAGTGTTCCAAATCTGGCAAGACCCCATTGGAAAAAGGGAGTGTAACAGGATGAAGCCTTGCCCACCATAAGTCAGGCAGGATTGGGGCCCAAGCAGTAGTCTCAATTGGGGATTAACTCAAATCCTTTATTTCATATAGTCTCCCACCAACTCTCTCAGCATCCCACTCTCATCAGTGTTTGTTAGTCTTTCGCTGGCTCACCCAGGCAAACCACTCCCTCTGTCCCTCCCCTGCACATTCCTCTCACAGTTTAAGCTGCCCCTGTCTGCTTCTTGCTAGGTCTCAACCAGCTTCCAGCTTTACAAAGCCTAGACAACCCCTGTTTGCCTGCTTGCGGCTCTCAATAGGCATCCAGCCAGCCTTTGTTCTGCTTCCCCAGCGGTTCTCCCCACTCACATCTGGGTTCCCTACTTCCGTCGCAAGCCCACTGGTTTTATCTTCCTCAGAAAGAGCTTCCTCCCAGGTCTTGCCTCTCCCAGAGCTTGTCAGGTATGCAGCCTCAGTACTGAGTTACCTCCAGTTTAACTTTCTCTAGGCTGACTTGTGCCACCCACACCTGTACCCAGCTGCAATCCCCAATTAGGTGCTGTCCTGCCTTCCTGCAGCACCTTTCAGTCTGCTGGCACTAACTCATTTAAAGGCCCAACAGCCTCACCGGACTCTGGTCTGTTATGGGGTGGTAGATCTTTTTTGTCCTATTCCTTCCCAACGTGCCTGCACTCCCACACCACCATGCCTGGATAGCCCAGAGAAATTGGGACTCCCCGTATCTGGTCAAAACTCAGAGTCCCCAGGGCCAAACTAGAGTCTCAGATCTCAGTGCCTTAAGCACAAGCCCCTCCTCCTTTTTAAAATAGCATTGGCAACTATTGTACATGGCTCTATTTTGTATTTCTCAATTTCAGAAGCACCAAGACTGCCTTCTCTGCAAGTGAGAAACAGTGCAGTTTCCATTGCTGCAAATAATTCATTCTTGTGCTACCCAGAGTTCGGAATCCCCGAGTTTGGTTTCAGTCACAGTTCCCAAGGAAAGACAGCTTTATTCAGTAAATTCACAGGTCAATACAGCAGGAAGATTTGCACCTGGGCAAGTATATAAATCCTGCTCCACATTATATTGTTTTCCCTACCTTGTCTTGTGAATTTTTAAAGTGAGTTTGATGTTTGTAAAAGGCAGGGGCCTGACAGCGCTGGAAAACAAAGCCCTCAATTAATCCACAGAACAGACAGAAGTGGGACGCACTTCCTCACGCTGCCCCCTCTCAGACAGCAGCAGTTGGTGGACATTTCGGTTGGTGGGGTCACCCCAGGTGCAGGGCCAGCCATAAAAATGAGGATAAGATGATGAAAAAGAACAACACATTGAATACAGGTATCTTGGCTTCCAGGTAAGGGCGTTTTGTGTGTACAGAAGTGGAGGGCGGGGAGGTGTTCAGAGTGGGGGAAGGAAGGAGAGGGTCTAGTAGTCCATGGAAATGTGCTAAAGATCCCTCTCTGAACCCAGTGCGCACGCCCTCATCTTGGCTCCTTCTCCGGAAGTCACACGTTCAGTAGTAACTAGATCTGGGGGGCAGATCCAGGAACTGGAAAGAGGCCAAATAAAGACTAACCGTGGGCTGCATTTAGCCCCCAGCCCTGAGTTTTCTCCACCTGTTTTAAACTTTTCATCTGCTCACAGCACACTGGGCACCTTTTAAATAGAATAGTAATAGAATCATAGTTTTCAAAAAAGGATGTTTTTTTCACTTTGGCAGAAACTGGAGAGAAAGTAGAGTTTGGGGAACTCTTCAGTGTAAAATTAAGTTTTCTCTAAGTGTCTCTGGAAGGATCTTCTAGAGGAATGATGTATGTCTACATTGATGTGACAAAGACATGGAAACAAGCTCATTGAAATGAAATGTTTTATTGTTTCAACTTCTGTTGAAGAATGTATACAGTCTTTTAGGCCAAACACCCCATGTGAGCTAGACTAAAACATATGATCTGAACTATTCTGCCTCCATGAAGTACATTTGGGATGAACACAGCAACCACCTATTCTCCCTTCATTTGACTGAGGCACTGAGCATGTACGAAGCAGCCACTGCAGACTGCCGAGATTACACTAACCAATCATTACAATGCCCCAGGCATCACCTACATCCTTTTCTATCACATTGGAAAGAAACATACAATTTCCCCATTGCAGTGTCCTCAGCCCACAAAATATCCAAACCAAACTAAAAACTATTAATAAATTCTCCTTTAGCAACAGGTACATAGACTGTGGCCGCTTTTAGATGATCGCGGCAGCGCCCGTGCTTATTTTTCAAAACTACCGGGAGGTGGGTTTACGCATGACACCGCCGCCAATTATGCGCATGTGTGGGCGACGCGCGTCCATTTTCGGCCGCGTATGATCACCCTCGATCGGCGACCCGGTCAGCTCGTGGCCGTAAATGGATGCGCGGTGCCCACATATGCGCATAATCGGCGGCGGTGTCACGTGTAAACCCGCCTCCAGGTAGTTTTGAAAAACAAGCGCGGGTGCCACCGCGATCGTCTAAAAGCGGCCTGAGTGAGCAAGGAGGTCCCACAAGCAGAAAAGAGGGTTGGAACACACAACAGGAAATTTTCAGTTAAAATGTACAAATGCAGACAAACATTGAAAAAGCCAAAGAGAAGAGAAAAAACATTTCAGTGGGCAGGCAAGACAACACCTCAAAGGGAAGCAAGCATTGTGGAAAACATGAGTGACCCCAAAACATCACAAGCAGGCCCAGAGAGCAAGCAGGACAAAAAGAAAATATGAAAAGCATAGGGAAGCAAAGGGGTGATTTGTAGGGCTGAGAAGAGCAATTGTTCCCATTCCTCAAGTAGATACCGACCTTTCAGGAGTGCTTGCGAGTGTTTGTCTGTGCCGGAGCATTTTCATAATTTCCTGTCAATTTGGCCACTTTTTGGCATTTTTCATCACTTTCTGGCATTTTTCGGCAGTTTCTGGGACTTTTCGGGAATTTTACAACAGTTTTAAAGCACTTTGATGTCAATTTTGAGCACTGCCCCAGCACTTAGCAGGCACCTTTGTGTCTCCACAGCCCCCAGGGGTATGCACAGGGTGTACATGAAGCTTGGGATCAGCCCTGTAGCAACTCTGATCAACTTGTGAAAAATAATGACAAATGGCGAAAACAGTCGAAACACTGCTAAGTTTCCACGTTGTGCGACTGAAGGCAAATTAATTAATTATTATTATTATTATTATTAGAATTTATATAGCGCCAGCGATGTACCTGGCGCTTTACAAAAAATAAGATAGGTACGGTCCCTGCCTGAGAGCTTACAATCTAAAAACAGGGGGAGGGGAGACAGGGAAGGGGGAACAGAGGAAGAGACAAGGAAAGCGACATTCATGAGGATGCGAGAGCTCAGGTACACGTTCTTGGCTTGGTTACAGTACATTGGGAGTTTACAGATAACAGGTGGGGGATAATCCTGGGTGGGGATGGTTTGCAGGAGTTAGGAAGGACGGAGCGGAAGAGGTGGGTTTTGAGGAGGAACTTGAAGGTGTGGAGGGTGGGGGCAAGGTGGACGGGGGCAGGGAGGGAGTTCCAGGCATGCGGGGCAGCAAGAGAGAAGGGACGAAGGTGATTGGGGGAGCAGGGGGAACAGCATTCACTATGACTTCTTGTTTTAGGAATTTTCAAACAGGAGACAGCAATGTTCGTTTCACATTGGGGACCAGAGTACAAGCAGAAGAATCGAGGAAAACTTCCATAAACCCCTGCGTGTAAGAAAATGTTTAAAAGGCAGGAAAGCCCAAATTGGCGCTTTTTGGTTAAAATACAGAATTACCCAGCTAACAAGATGGATGCAACCCCCTTCCCTCTTATGTGGGCCAAAGCACAAGCAACAGAATCAAGGCACATTTTCTAAAAAGTAAGCCAAATACTTGTAATAAAATAAAAAAGCTCCCTTCCTCTAACAGTTCTTGAAAGATTCAACAACTCACCAAGTTCGATAGAGAGATCCTGACTGGAATTCTGAGGTTCTTTCTTTCCAAAAGATCAATTACGGTGAAGCTGAGGCTGGCTGTATATGAGGGAAAAAACCTCCTTCGAGCTTCTTTTTAAGAAGCTCCCCCTCCTAGTCCCACCTCTCCACCGTCAGAATTGGCTGGAGGCGCTTTTCCAGGTGTCCTCCAAGCCCTCTTGTTTGGCCAAGTTCCTCCATAGACCGTCTCAATCTGACCCTTCCTCTGCCCCTCCCCTTTCATATACAGCACAGATGCCCTGGAGGTTTGGGGGAGGGCAGGACTAAAAGCCTCTTGGCCAGCTCTCTGCTACTTCGCTCTCTCTGCCCTGTCCCACGCCTCAGTTGCCTTCGTGCCATTTTGGTTCACGTGGTCTGGCCCATGCTCCCCCCCTTTCCTCCCATAGCATTGTGTACTCCTGCATATGTGCGTGGGTGCCATTTTGTGCATGAACAGGAGCGCACAACACCTACCCGCACTATCCGCTCTGCGCATGCGCAAAATGACATCTGCGCACATGCTGAGTTTCTACACTTCTGCACGTGCACAAGGCGGTACCAGGAGCATCAGGAGACAGCGGCTCAAGTAATACTGTTAGGGGCACAGGGGAGCAGGGAGGGCACTGCTCCCGGCATCCCCTTGTTAAATCTTCCCCTGCTCTCAGGAGGAGTGTGCACTTTTTGGAATAAGAAGGCAGTTCAATCTTTCTAGTCATTCAGTCTTTGGCCTCTCTTCTGGCAAGGGTGTCCTTTGCAACTTGGAACCTTTCCTCGAGGGCCTGGACTGAGACCAAGAGACTCATTTCACATAAGTCACTGGAACAATAGAAAACAACTTTAGGTCACTGCCACCTGGATTGAATTTGAACTGGAGGAGCTTGTCTCCCCCGCTGCCTGTCCCTTGAATGATGAATATTGCTCCTTCCCCCTCAACACATACTTTCTAAAGGGACATCATCCAATCTCCATTTTGTCTCTCCTAATCTGGTATTCTGTGGCTGCTCACAGACTCATCACTCTCTCTCCCTTTCCGAAGACCAGCAGAGTCAGTTGTCTTAGTCAAAAATATATGCAGTTACTCTCCTGATCTAGCCTGTTCAGAAAAAAGAAGTCTGGTTAATTAACATTGATTACAATCCACCAGCTGCAAGTAAAAATTGATCACCAGGGTTCCTAATTTGAATGCCTCTCTGCCCTGAATTCACTGTTTACATGTCTGTCCAGAGACAGAAAGAGAGAGACAGAGACAGAGAGCAACAATGAACCCAAAGTACCAGCTATTTCCAGGTTCCCTGGTGTATGACATCAGTGTGATCCTTCTGGTCCCGGCTTTATCACCCGCGGGACAGTCATTTGTTAGCACTGCAACTAATTGCTGCAAATTGTCAGCATGCACATTTGGACCCTGCTCAGCGCTCAATTTTTTATTGAGAGAGGAGCAATGATATTGATTTTGGATAGCCAGGGAGAATGCCAGGGATATTAGTAAGGAGCTGAGAGAACACAGCACATAAACTTTTATGACATGATGTCAAACTGGATTGTGCAGACATAAATGAAAAGGACAACACATTCGGTAATTACTGCAAACACACATGGTTACATCTATTAGTGTAACCCTTGTGCTAATGGCATTGGTGGCAAAGAAGGGCTGGGTACTTTTTCTAAGGGTTTTGCACATCACAGTACACTGGCTTGAGCCCCATCCAGAAGCCTGGGAACACTCAGTTCCACTGGGCAGCCTGGCAGGCTGTTACCTTATTCTCTTGCAAGCATACAGGCTAGGATGCAAACAAAAGAGATTTATTAAGATAGTAACCAAACAACAAGATATTAAAATAAACAGGTGTAACTAGCACCAACAAAATACACACAGAGATCCTCCACCTGCCTCATAAGAACATAAGACATGCCATACTGAGTCAGACCAATGGTCCATCAAGCCCAGTTTCCTGTCCTCCAAAAGTGGCCAATCTTGATCGCACGGGAAAAGAACCAACAGTCACAATGGGCAATCCATTCCCCGTTGTTCACTTCCAACTCCTGACAGTAAGAAGTTCATCCCTTAAGCTACTTCGTTAATAGCCATTAATGGACCTACTTTGTAAGAACCTATCTAGTCCTTTTTTAAACCCAGCTATACTACTGGCCTTGACAACGTCCTCTGGCAACAAATTCCATAAGTTAATTATGCGTTGAGTGAAAAAGTACTTCCTTTTATTTGTTTTCAATCTGCCAGCAGCTAGTTTCATGGAGTGTTCCCTAGTTCTAGTACTATTNTTTAACATTGGCCTCTTTACCAGTTTTTTTTACATTGCGGCCATTGATGTAAAAAAAACGGTAAAGTAGCCAATGTTAAAAATCCGGTATGCCGATACAGGTAAATCCGATACCGGGGAGATCCGATACTGGTAAATCTGGTATCCGGTATTATCCCCAGTGTCCCATCCCTATACCCTAGTAAACCTGGCATGTCGGCCATGGTCTTTCCTTCCTTCTCTAGGAAATAAGCCATTTTCTTTAAAAACTCAGTGACTGAGGTAGGGAATTTTGTGATCGATTTCAATGTGCCTTTCCCCACAGATATCTCTTTAGGAACCATGGAAAGCTCCACAACCACAGACAACTCACAAAGTGCAGCCTTGGCATTATCCTCCCTCCTATACATCATGGAGTTGTTGAACCTTGCACCTGCCTAGAAACTTTAAGACAGTCTACACGGTTGTTTCAGTGGTACTCTCCTAATGGACCTCTGATATCCCCAGCACCAAAAGGGACATTTGGTGGTTCACACATGCAAGGGATACACCCGGTATTAACCACTACAATGCAACCATCCCTGATAAGCCCCCAAAACATTACCCTTGTGTTAATGGCATTGTTGGCAAGAAGGGCTGAGTACTTTTCTAGGGGTTTTGCACACACCCACCCAGAAACATGGGAGTCTAAATTTCACTTGCCAGCTTGGCAGACTGCTTTCTTCCTCTCTTGCAAGCACACAGGCTAGAAGGCAAATAAAAGAGCTTTATTAAAGGGTAGTAGTAACCAAACAACAAAATATTAAAATAAACAGGTGTATCAGGCACCAACAAAACACACACACATAAATACGCCCCCCCGCCCCGGTCAGAGCAAGAGCCTGGTAGCCCACAGTTTCACATTCCCCAAATCCCTTCACCCCACTCACAGAACTCAGGGACTCTCTTCTTTCTTTGGCTTCAACCTAGTTCCAGGGAGGGTGTCCACAAAGGCTGTTGCTGCTGTTCTCCATTGCTGATGGCCTGTCACAAAACCTCAGGCAGCACCTCATCAGACTTCAGTATGTTTAGGATTGCATGCTTTATCTTTATAAAGCATAGGTGTTGAATTTGGAATCAATTTTCTGCCACTGGTCCATTTGGTCCATTTAATTTTAACTATTGTAACGCGCTCTACGCGGGGCTCCGTTTGGTGGCAGTCCAGAGACTGCAGCTGCGGAGTCCCGTCTCCTTTCCGGAACAGGTCGCCATGAGCACATCACACCAGTACTCCGAGCTCTGCACTGGTTGCCAGTAGCCTTCCAGGCCCGATTCAAAGTGTTGGTGCTTACCCATAACTATACGGTTGGGGCCCTCCTATCTGCGAGACTACCTCCCTCTCCGTGCCCTGGATCGACCCCTTCTTGATGTCCCCTGGTGACGCCAGAGTCGCTCTTCAGAGCACATACTCCCTGACCCTCCATTCCCTGCAGGTGTTGTTTGTTACTGAAAGGGGACAATACAAATCAGGGAGCATGATGCTGATTTGCATATATTTACATGTACCAATCTATCCCAATTTATGCAAGTTATAATAACACTGAGGTTGTTGAGGTAAAAGCTAAACCCTTACTTCCAAACGTAGCACTCCACAGAATGCACACTCCAGACAGACCCATAGAAGATATACCCCACAGCCTGACAGAACTCTACAGAACAGATATTCCTCTGCTCCTTGGAGCACCTCACAGGACCAATTTCCAGATATGTGGCTTCCAGGACATCTGCCAACCTGGATACCAGACAAAGACCCTCAATTCCTGCACTGTCCTGGTGAAAACCAGATGTATGTACCCTAGTATTTTGCAAGACCATTCAGATAGATTTTATTTGGATTTTGACTGAGCATTTCAATTCTGAAGATACATATAGCTTGCTAGTATTTGGATTTTTTTTAAAGCAAGGAGTCAGTGGTTCAGTGCATTAGGGGAAAGGTGCAGGCGTTTCCAGAGAGATACCCTAAACACTTTACTAGACATTCCCCACACTTCAAAATGCTGCTTTTGCACAGCTTTAAGCTCTAAACAGCAGTAGATGAACAGTGAAAAATGAAATGATGTCAACAACTTGAGCGTGGGCCAAAGAAAATACTGAGGGGCCCTCAACGGCTTTATCCCTGAATTTGTTGCAATGCAGCTGTGAGTAATAAGTTTTCTTTCTTTTACAGACACAGCACAGTACAGCACATCTGAAAGAGGTTCTGAACTTAGTACACGGTTTCCAGCTCAGCTATTTCTTTTCCTTGGGGAGCAGGACTATTTTGGCCATCGCATTGAGGAGTATGGCTTGAATACACTGTGCAGTCAGAGTAACGGGTGATTGCCTGGCATTCTAACCTCTAAGGTTGCAGGTTCAGGGAATATCATTATTCTGATATATTAATACATATGTCTGTAGCCATATCATACATTTGAAATCCTAGGAATGGGGGCCAATTTTGTACTATTTTAAGCATGTGTGTTATACATTTTTAAAGCAACATGTGACAAATAACTGGGAATGATATTATTTTTCTGTTTGGGAGGGTTCAGAAGCCAGACCCCAGTGGATTAAAAAGCTGGATAAAATCTTTTTTCCTCCCATAAAACCTACAGGGAGTTTGTTTGTAGCTGTGGCTACCATTTTTTAGAAAAGTGGGAAACAGGCCAAGAATATAGTCAGAGACGATTTGCTCTTCCTTGTTATCCACCTGAAAAAAACAATGAGCATGGTAGACAGTGAGGTGTGCACAGGGTGTAGTAGAGCATTTGTATTTCAAGCATTTGCATTCATTTGTATTTGTGTTTAAATTCTTCAGTGGATTTCTGACTTCTCACGGGGGAAGTTATGGCGCTGAAGTAACATTTATTCCATTCAGCTTGCAAGAAATGAATCCATAGTGTTATATTTTATAACACATAATGGGATATAGGAAAACAAAGTGACCTTGCAGACATAACCCTTGTATTTCCTTACCCAATACTTTCCTTTGCTTGTTGCTCTTGTTTATTTTGCTGTGCTCAAAATTAGGACGTTAGCCTGAAAATATAGTCAAACCTAGTGCTTTCAGTTGTACTAGAAATGATCCTGCTAATCAGCAAGCATTGTTTTACTCAGTTAAGTGTTTGCAGAACTGGGAACCTTGATATGTGACCTCCAGGGCAGGGACTTGTCTTTTCACTTGTGTTGCAAAGCGTACTATTTGTTGGTATATGCAGCATCCACAAGTTAATGCCTGCTGGATTAAGAACAGTAATTGACTATAGAGCCACCAGATGGCGCTGCTAAGTTTATGCGTACATGGAAGGGAGATGGGGTTTTACAGTTGAATTCCTTTGTGTAACCACTCCTTCCCTTCTCTCTCATTGTCTTAGTCTCCATTTTGTCTTCTTACTCGTTAGATGCAACTAAGGATCTGTGCCTGAGAAAGCTTAAGTAAAGTTCTGTTTTAAACCTTCAGCTGCATTTGTCCTTACTGATTGCGAATCAGTGATTACCCTGCAACACTATTAACTTAGTGCTAATACAATACAAATGGCTTAATGCTGACCTCATTTACATCAGGATCAGCAGAAGGAATTCATCTAAATACAGTGAATTGCACAGATGTAAAATCAGCATGAAAACAAAATCAGGTTTAAGATCTTATCTCCTTTTTCTGTCTGAGTTTTATATTGGCACTCCTCACTGCAGTGTCTG
>QEPC01011626.1:48136-65452 GCA_003113815.1 Sphenodon punctatus
GGGTGTTGTGCCTGGGCCGCCTCCCTGGTCGGGTGCTCCCGTGTGCCCCCTTCCTGCGCCTGCGCCCCCTCCACCTGCATCGCTGCCCCTGCCTCCACCTCCTCCGCCTCCTCCACTGCCTGTGTCACTTTCTCTGCCTCCGCTCTCTTCCGCCTGCCTCCTCGCTCCATCCCGCCACGCTTGCTTGCTGCTGATTTTGCTTTAAATCTCCCTCTGGTGTTTGTGTTGTTGCTGGTTGCCCGGCAGTGACGCAGCGTGCCTTGTCCCCGGCTGGGGCTCGTTTCGTTTGGTTCAGCGCAGGGATTGGCATCCAGACGTTACTTTTCCTTGGTTCCCGGTGGGGGTCCGTTTGACCACGCTTCCCGGGACATTCCCCCGGCTAGCCCGGGAAGCGTGGTTGAAATTGACCCCATGTGGGTATTGAGCGTGATGAACATCTGGTGCGCACCGTACAGACGTTCAGGGCCCTTTGGCCCCACCGGGGGGTTGAGCGTGGTTCACTGTGGTTGAGCGTGATCTTGTAACGTCTGAAAATACCCAATGTCTGCTCAGCTGGCTACTTGCCAAGATGATATAATCAATTTCAACACATGGTGGATTTGCATGTGTTTATTGTTATGTCTGGTAACGCTCTCAGTCTCAGTTCCCCAACTCTAAAATGGAACTGCTGACCTCAACTGTGGCCAGACATTTGGTGTCATTGAGCTAATCATGCACACTTGGGATATGCCGACTCTGACTACTGGCATTAAAGCAACACACACTAGGAGGCCAGTCCAAGGTGTGACCACGCACCAGTGCACCACATGCATTCAGTGCATGTGCGTGCCGTGTGCATAACATTCATGCAACAGGTGCATGGTGCATGAATGCGCCTTGGATTGGGCCTCAAGATTTTTGACTTTATTCCAGTTCTTATGGAACACAAATACATTATCTTACTGTGCTTTTCCTAAGGCAAATGTATGGAGAATTTTTGAGAAATAATATTTAACAGGCCTGAGGTGAAATGGAAAACTAAAGTTCGTAGTTGTCAACCCCCATGATTTATTGCAGTTGTCAGATTTTTAGTTAATCTCATAATCTCTAAACTTCTGAAATCATGAGAATCCCAGCATTCATTGGGGAGGGAAAGGTACATTCAATGTAAGTTTACATCCCTCATTGCTGGGGAGAAAAGCTTGCAATCATTGATGGCAGTGTAACTGTAAGTCTTGGAAAACAAAACGTGTTTTTTTATTTTAAGCCAGTATCATGATGTTTAACATTATTTTTAGCATTTGGAGTTGTCAAGCCTGTAACATTATTAAAAACCTCCATTTTCCTGCAACAAATAGATTTGAGCACTAATATTCAGTCTCATTCCTAAATTCCACTCACCAAAGTCCCCTGCAGGACACCCAGTGAGAGCATATCCTATGACTCACATTGCCTCACCAAAATGAACCCTGTTGATTACTTAGTAAATCTTCCAGGAAGACCTTGTTATCTTGGAAGTATTTAACTTTTCCAAGCATTATTTAACTTAATTGAATGTATTTATTTTCATTTCTGCCCCACCCTTCCACTAAGGCTCAGGGTGCATTACAATATTAAAAACATAAAATACATTAAAATCCCTTTTTGAAAAAAAAAAAAAAAAAAGCACCCTTGCTCTTAAACCCATCCGCTCCAAATCCTGTCCCCAGCTGCCAAATGTTTTGTCAAAAAGAAAAGTTTTATATTGCCTCTGGAATATGCTCACGCTTGGGCTCTGATGGCCCTCCCGGGGAAGGGAGTTCCACAATACTGGGGCATTGAACATGATTGGCAGGTCGTATCCACAAGCGAGCACTCCCGGCTGATCGCAGGGGTTGCAGTGGAGCACAGTAGGAAAGACAGTCTTTCATATTTTTGGGGCCCTGGCCAGTTAGGGCTTCAAAGGTCAAAACCAGCACCTTGATTTGTGCCCAGAAAGCTATAGGCAGCTAAGTGCAGACTGTAAAGCACAGGTGTAACGTGCTCAAAGTGACCGGTCCCTGAAAGGAGCTGGAATGCCACATTCTGCACCAGCTACAGCTTCCGAATAGTCATCAAGGGGAACCCCACGTACATTACAGTGCAGTAATCCAGCGGCATAGCTACCCTAGGGACAGGAAGGACATTTGTCCTGGGGCTGAAACTGGGGTGGGGGTGGGCACAAATGATTCCTCCTGTCCCTATAGCCACACCCCTGCCACAAATTATCCCCTTGTCCTGTTGCAGCATGCAGAGACCGAGAGCAGAAGTGCCAAAAGCAGAAGCAAATGACTCCGCCTGGGACTCTGCATGGGACAGAGCAAGTGACAGCAGTGGCAGTACAAGGCAAGCAGTGCAGCCTCGGGTTCGGTGCAGCAAGCAGAACTGAGGAGGATTCAGGAGAGGCACCATGGTGCTGTCAGAGATGGTCAGAGAGTAGAGGGGAGAGTGCCAGTGGCTCATCCATGTAAAGTTTGGGAGGCCGCAGCCTGCAGTAATCTAGCCTCGAGGTAATGAAGGTGTGGATGATGGTGGCCAGATCTGAATCAGAAAGAAAGGGCAGCCCGCAGCCTCCTCGCCAGATGGTATGTATCTCATGGTAAAAGGGAAACAGCATAGCCCATTGGATCAGGGACTGAACTAGGACACAGAGATGAGAGTTCCATTTCCAGTTATGCCATAGACCCTAAACGGCCATGGTCAAGTCAAGTCAGTTCTCCTTTTATTAGTTCTGTTTTCACTACCACTAGGGTCCTGACTTTGTATGCTACAATACAAGTATATTGTGCTACAGCAGGTACTTGTATTGTCTGAGTGCTACAATAGGTTGTAAGTTCATCGGATATGTAACATTTCTTGCTATTTGCATGTTAAGTTGGGGTTTGGGGACACAATTCTAATGCAAGAAAAATTGATAAATGAAGAAATTTCAGTTGAGTTCCTTTACATTCACAGTCTTGCAGTAGCAACTACCAGCTGCACTAAGCAGTTCAACTGATGCAAGAAAAGAGGGAATTTAAGGTGATAGATTCTCAGTGGAGGCATACTGTTAGCAAAACAATGTAAGTATTTTCATGTTCGGGGAGTGCCTGGGAAAGTGAAGCAAGGCACTTCGTAGATGTTTGTGAATGGAAAGTAACATTATCAGCATGGCAAGAGTTCTACTTTAGCTATGCTGCAATTCTTTCAGAATGTTGCAATAGGTGTCTCGGGCAACCAGGGTGAATTTCTCTGTCCAGCTGGTAGAAACTAGTTAAAACTGTTCAGCAAATCCAGTGATTTAAGTGATGGTAAAGAGAGTACAGGAATTGAAAAGCATGTGAGATGTTTGCCTAATTAAATAGAGGATAATAGCAGAATCTGTTGTAACTGGGCATGTATTACTCCCAAAACATAAGGGAGGCAGGGGAGATATAATCATTTTGTTTATCCCTGCCACTAACTGCAAAGAAATGTTTCATTAGAAACTTTGGTAAAATGAGGGAATTTGAGGTCTAAATGCTCAAACTTGAATGCTTAACAGCTTTGAAATAAGGACACATCTTCTAGGATCATAAATATAAACGGGTGGTGGAAGGACCTCCATTAATTCCGGCAGTGTATGTCTCACTGACTTCAGTGAGGCCAGGATTTCACACTAAGGGCATGATCTTCCACCATTAAAGTTCATGGGAGTTTTGCCATTGACTTTAATGGTTAGTGGATTGAGTCCTAAGTGTCCAAGAGTGTGTTCTCATGGTGACAAATGAACTCTTCCCGGTTAACCTCTTAATGCAATTTAACCACCCCGTTGTTTTCACAATCAGGGCAGTTAAAGGTTGATTAAATGTGGTGTATGGGTTATTCCAGAATAACTAACAGGGATTGAAGAAGTTCACGTGAATTCACCCAAACTTTAGACATCCATGTTTGAGCACTTTGGTTATATATTATTCCATCCAATGAATCATACATTAATTTTTCCTTTAGATACTACCAGTTAGAAAGCCATAGGCACCTAGATAGATAAATAGATAGCTATATCTACCTTGAAAAAAGTGGATAGCTTAAACAAAGCTGGATGTGTATTTTGACATACCTTGAATCAGCTACCTTGTATTGTGAATTGTGACACCTTTACATCAAAAAGGAGGATAGCTTCAAAATGAATTGCTTGCTAAGCATGCCATACATTGTTCTCTTGAGACATATCATTAGGAAATAACTTTAACAGACAGAAGAGCTATTGAAAGGAAGGTTATATGGCACTCGGGTAACTTTTGCAATAGGAACGTTAGAGCTGCCATGTCAAACCAGACCATTGGTTCACTCAGTTATAACAGTTGGCAGCATCAGATGCTTCAACAGAAAATGTCAGCTCCCTTGCATCCACTGCAGACAGTTATACAATAATAGGCTGGTAACAAGCTGCTGGTGGGTGCCTAAAACATCCTGCACTTGTAGACCCAGGTGGATGTGGTCTTTTAAAAAAGCATCCAGAATATGGAATAACCAGTCCAGCAGAATCAAAGCTAGGCCCTCTAGGCCAGAGGTGAACTTTGTGTTCTATTATTGTTAATTTCTGCATTAACAAAACCAGATTCCAAGAAAAGGCAAGTTTGGCGAGTGTGTTGACTGTGTTGGGAATGAATATGTTTCTGCTATTAGGGTGTATGAAGGTGGAAAGCCTGGTGTTCTGAAGCAGGAGGGCTGATAGCTGTTACACCAGTCGTCCTGGTTGGGGGAGGGGGCACTGGCAATATTCTTATGAGCGCCTCCTGTTATTTATCTTCTCTCTAAACTAAATACTTTTGATTTTTCCTCAAATGGAACTCTGCTCTGAAGAGTGCTCCATACTCTGCACTGGCTGCCTATAGCGTACCAAGCCAGATTCAAGGTGTTAGCATTGATCTATAAAGCCCTGCATGGTCTGGGCCCCTCATACCTCGGGGACCGCCTCGGCCTCTGCGCCTCAGAGCGATCCCTTCGGTCCACCGGGGGTGCCTTTCTGGAGGTCCCCTGTGTAGAACAAGGGGCCACATTGGAGAGGGCGTTCTCGGTGGCCAGGCTTTGGAACTCCCTCCTGGAGGAAGCCCGCCTGGTCCCAGGTTTTTTGGCATTTTGTCGAGCCTGTAAGACCTGGCTGTTCGCCCAGGCCTTCGGAGGGGAGGATGGGAGGGTGGGGTAGTTGGAGGGTATTTTAAAGATTTTAATATTTTAAATCTTGATGAATGCGGTTGTGTTTTTAAAACTGATTTTATCTGTGTATTTTATGTTGTAAGCTGCCCTGAGATGCCATCGGCATGAGGGGGAGGCTAATAAATAAATAAATAAATAAAGATCTAGGTACAATCTAAGGCCATGGAAATGCCATGGGTCTTCCTCTGGAGTAGTGCCACAGAAGGGCATTTGGATAATAGAGAGACAAACAACCTCATTTTGGTCAGCCACTATCAAAATGTTATTTCCACAGTGTTGGAAAACGTCCACAACATTTGCAATAATTTCCCATGGTAGGCCTGGCAGTTTATACAGAGGAGTTGCAGTTAACAAAGCAGTTGCAGTGAGACATAGAGTGTTTTCAGACAAGCGCCTCTCCACCTATTACCCACCAATCACCCACCCATCATGCATGTTGCAGGATCTCATTGACACACTATGCAGTCCTCCAACATGCATGATGGGTGGGTGATTGGTAGGTAATAGGTAGGGAGTCACTTCTATAAAAACACCCAGAGAGAGACACAAGACTTTGCTAGCATCTTGGTCTCTACTCTCAACGTATACGAGTATCATTGTCCTGAATCAAGCCATTGACTTGAATGAAGCAAGCTAATGGGAACTCTTTCTCTTTCCTCTGCATGGGGTTTCTATGGCAGTATACCAGGGATGGGCAAGGTTCCCATCCCAAGAGTCATGTACCAAAATCTTCATATGGCTGAGATCCACAAGACACACACACATGCCCCTTCGAAACATCTCCCAGCCTGATCTTCTCCTGCTTTGTGATTGGATGGTGGAGCTGGTGTTCTTTGGTTCTGGCTGCTGAGTTTGTGGGTGTTAACCAACGTGACAGTGGCCTGGTGAGGCCTGCTTTGGCCCACGAGCTATTGGCATGTTCGTTGGTGTGCCACCAAATGTTCATCCGGGATTGCTTCCAGGTCTGTCAGCAGCGAGTCTGGACTCTGAACTTGGAGACCTCTGGGGTCACAGTCCGGGCTACCATCTGCCCGATGGGGCCAAAGCAGGTCACAGCAGGCTATCGCGTTTGTTTTAGTTTGCTGTGATCTGGCCTGGATTGGATCCACCATGGCTGGCCACCATGGCTGCCTGTTATGGTGGTGGGGGTAGGGTTCTGGGCACAGCATGTGGTGGGACTGGCTGGCTGCACATTCGAGTGGCTCTCTGCCTTCCCAGGTGGCCAGGTCGCCAGCATGTTTGTTGGTCGGTCTGACCTGGTCGGGACCATGTTGTCAGCAAGTTCCAGACCTGGGTCAGGTTGTGATGGTGGTGCTCTGCTGTCACATCTGCTAAACACCCTCTGAGGAGCAGCTGCAGTCCAGCTGCTGAGATGCAGGTGAAATGAACTAAGAAACAGGACCAATAAAGCAGCCTGGGTCTGGGACTGGCCAAAAACTGCACTTGTTGAACTGTCTGCAAACCACATGTAGGTCTGTAACCATAGTTTGTCCATCCCTAGATTGTACAGTCTGGACCACAAATGTTTCCAATGGTCACTATTCAGGTTTCACCGATGGGCAATGTGATGGGGCTTGCACCAATGGAGAGCTGTGAGGACTGGACTGTAAATCACACTTCATTGAGCTCAGTAGGAGCTTGCATTTGTAATTACTTAATAAAAGCTATGTAAAGCATCCAGAATTTCGCTCATGTTCCTAATGGCATGAATGATGTTATCTTTCTTATGGATCTGCAGGATAGGCTATAAGTACCAAAATAGAATAGCAGAGACGGGGTTGTAATTCAGTCTTAATAAAAGCAAGGTAGTTAAAGAGAGAACCAAAACAACCAACTAATATCATTCTGGGACTAACTCCCAGATTTTGTGGCTGATAAATGTGGCAGAGCAGGGTGTGATACCTGCACCTGCCAATCCTTTTTGCTTCTTGTTTCTGCTTTGATCTCTGCCTCTCTGAATATAATTATTAAGCCTGAATCAGATTCAGAACTGTGCCCTTGCATACGTCCCAGCTTGCCCGCCTCCCCAAGGCTGAAAGAGGAGACTGATACTCAACTGCTCTGCTTTTATTTTTAGATCAATAAAAGGGACCACCTGCAACTTAAGGTGGGTGGCTTTTTTTTTTTTTTTATGATGGTATCCAGTAAGCAAGGTTGAGATATAATTAAGTAACTGAAATGTACTAATATATTGTAGTTAAAATTGCTGGTAGAGATCCTCAGCTGATGTAGTCAGTGGAGCTGCTCTGGTTTATAATGACTCAGAATGTGGTCTCTTCAGGACCTAATTTATGGGGGTTGAGGTGGGGGGTTGCTAGGGCTCAATTCCAGCAATTAAATTCAAAGGGTGAGCAGAGCCCCTGGGAATGTTCCCAGTAGGAGTGTGCACCCCTTAGTGTGAAAGACCACGGAAAGGCCAATATTGGTCATTTCAGGGTTGGAAAGGAAAGCCATAAAAAAAACCCACCCTAGATGGTATATTTGCCTTTCATTAATGACTTTCCTGCTTCACCCCCTGCGTGGGTCAGCATATACATTAAATCACAAGGACGCCTGTTCTATATTCAGCTGTAGAGAGGTAGGGTGGCCCAGTGATTGGATTTTGAGCTAGAGATTAGAGTTCTTTATTTTTATTTTTACAAATTAAGTACTGGTTCTGTTGAGTTTCTTTAAGAGAGCAATTGTGCATTGATCCCTATTCTCTAGGGATGGGAATTTCGGTTTTGGATAGAAACGAAATGACCCGAAAGTGACCATTTCGGATTAATCTGTCATTTTAGTTCTTTTTCAGTTTCGGTTGTTTTGGAGCTTTTGCAATGATTTTTGTTTTGGATTTTTAACATTGTGGTTTGTCCCCATTGACTTCAAGGGGGGAAAATGCATGCAAAAAATCCGAAACAACTGAATCGAAAGATATGAGGACTGAAAGAAACCGAAATTTTGCCCAGAGTCCCACCCCTACTATTTGTTGACCTATATCCTATGCTGTTGAGAATTAGCTGTTAAATCCATGCTGATTGACACCTGTCTATCGTATATCCAGTCACAAAAAATTGTGTAAGCCCTCAGTCAAACAGAAACAAGAATGGAAAAAGAGACAAGGTTTCCAGCTACACTTCAAGTAACCCAAGAAACAACTTATCTCCTTGTCACCCTATCCACTCTGCTAGCATTCACGACTTATGCCAAACATCACATAAAACACCAAACATTCACCTACATACATGGCATCTTAACTTTGCTATCTCATTTCCCCAACGACTGTATGATCTGGGCAGACCTGTGCCCCTCAGCTTTCCCTATCCTCAACGTGTCCCATATAGACCCCACATGCCAGATGCAATTAGCTCACTGGTCTCCCATAATTCCACTACAGCAATTTTTGTTTGCCTTTTCTGAACTTTTCCCAACATCTAGTCAGTTTCATTGCTAACACCATCATGTCCTGACTCTTGACAAAAACAATGTCCATTTTTAAACAGGCACGTCTGGGAGGGCAGTTCCATGTGCGCTGCATGGGACAGGCATGGACTGCCCACGCAAGTTGGGTGAGTGGGGAGGGGGATTCAGACAGGCTAGGGATGGGTGTGCACCCTTACCCATGCACGTTTTTGCTGACCCTCGCACAGAGCATCCTGGATTTCCCCCCGATGCTCAGTGAATGGGCATGAGTAGGTGATGTGTGGGTCATGGGAGTGTGCCCCCCCCCCCATGCTGCCTTCAGATGGGCGTGTGGATGCATGTGGCATGAGTGGACCTGCAGGGGTTCGTCTAGTCTAAAAATGGCCAATGAAATTGACCAGAGTTGGGGGAAGCTATAGAAAAGTAAAAGGGGGCTGTAACAGGTTGAGTTGGAGTGCCTCAGCTGCCGCTACTCAGAAGTCCTTGAAGCTCAGTTAAAGGGCTTGAGTAGCCCAGGTAAGGTTGTGTTAGCACTAATTGGGGGCAGCCCCCCTCTACGAGGGGCTGCCCTTGTTCCTGGTCCGGAGTCTGCAGCTAGGGCAGAATGCGGCAGCCCGGCTCCTGACGGGGATGGGTCGTCGGGAGCATATAACACCTGTGCTCCAGACTCTGCATTGGCTGCCAGTAGTGTGCCGAGCCAGGTTCAAGGTATTGGTATTGATCTATAAAGCCCTTCACGGTCTGGGCCCCTCATACCTCAGGGACCACCTTGCCCTCTGCATCCCAGAGTGGCTCTTTCGGTCTGCCAGGGGTGCCTTCTTGGAGGTCCCCTGTGTTAAGTGGGGGGCCACGATGGAGAGGGCATTCTCGGTAGTTGGGCCGTGTCTCTGGAACTCCCTCCCTGAGGAAACTCGCCTGGCCCCAAGCCTTTTGACATTCCAGTGGGCTTGAAAAACCTGGCTGTTCACCCAGGCCTTTGGGGAGGAGGGTGGGTTAGGGTTGTATCTCTTCCCTTCCCTTTTTATTTTTATTGGTTTATCCCTACCCTGTTTTAGTTTTTGAATTGCTGAATTTTTAAAATGTTTTTCAATTGTTTAAAATTGTTTTAAATGAAATTGTACGTCACCCCGGGATGCCATTGGCATTGAGGGAGGGGCGGGCTAATAAATGTACTTAAATAAATAAATAAATAAATATGATAGGTTGGGAGGCTGGCCAAGTGACCAGAAGCCCTCCACTGTAAAAGCTAGAGGTTGAAAACTCACAGGGAGATCACTAGGGAAAGGCAAGGGGAAGCTAGAGGCCGGGCTGTGCCTCAGCGGCAGAGACTTGCCTGGAAGGTGCAGAGGAAGGGACCAGAGAGTATGCTCAAAGACTAGGAAGAAGACTAGGAAGAAGAGCCTCCTACAGGAGGGGGTTTACTTCAGAAGGCACTGACAGTGAGAAGAACTGACTGGTAGGGACTAGGAGTACATCAGGTATAGGGGGTTGCTGTCTCAGATGCCCTATCTCCCAGAGGGGAGAAGCAATGATGAATGTAATACCTGGACTACATTGGTAAACTCGGCCCTTTGTAAATAAAGATGCATTGGCGAAGAAAAGTGCATTTGGGAACCGTGCCTTACGCAAGCAGGGCACTGCCTTGTTACAGGGACTTTGAGAGGTGGGAGGGATATATATATTTTTTTTTTAAAAAAAAAACAACTTTAAAAATCCCTGGGTGTTGCTCTTGAAGGTGTTCATCTCTTACCTGGTCAAACTTGGAGGCAACAGTCCTAAAGACAGATTTATGAGAGGAAGACAAAAAATGGCCACTGCATCAATATTTTTATGAGCAGTGATTTTTAATTTTTTTTTAAAAAAAGATGCTGACATCTATTTGTAGCTCACTCTTACAGAAAAAAGTTTCTTCAAAACTTTAACATACAGTTTTCACTGTCTCCACACACCTTGTATGACTGCAGAGATGTGAAATAGTTTTTATGGAAATTCTGAATCAACACAAACTGTAGCTGCACATCTATGAAAGCCATTATCTATTTATTTCAGTTATTAAAGCATGCCTGGGTCTAATCCCAAACCTGTCCAAATTAATGGGAGGCATCCCAATGGCTTCAAGGAGTATTGCATCAGGCCCTCTACCAGCACTCATCCCATGATCTGGGGTCCCCTGCCAATATTTAAAAGACTGCAATCACCATATATAATATTGCTTAAAACTGCTTCCCAGCCTGCGATCCCAAATGAGCAATTGGTTGAGTTGCTTGTGATGTCACAATGTTTTCAGGCTCCTTCAGGCTGCTCTGAGGAAAGATTGAATGGGTGATAGCTAGGTAGAGCTAAATAGATGGGGTAAATATAGATACTTCTATTTAAAAATAACGGGCCAAATCTTTGACTGTATGTCTCTAGTTAAATTATAATTGCTCTATTTGATTGTGATCAGTATTTTTAAACTGCCTTGAGCAGAACAAAAATAATTAATCACCACTCAGGTAGAAAGCTGCCACGTCTATTTTTTTTTATTTTTTTAAAATGAAAACGCTTTCTTTGTCAAAGATTTAGCTTGCTTCCTCTCTTTAAATTGGTCTGTTTAGCAAATTGGGAATAATATATGAAACAGCCTGCTTACTATTCCTGTTGACACTAATCTCAAATCATGGCATATTTACCCAGAGCTCTCAGACAGTGAGCTTTGTTCTCTTCTCACTTTAACTCAGTGTAAATCATAACTAGCTCTGCTGGAATAAACAGAATTGTACAGATCTCAAAGCAATGCAAAGGAAAGCAAAGACTGAACCTCAGCTAACTTTACAGAATTTGGATTTTTTTTAAAATAATAAAATAAAATGAAATAAAGTTGTCACATCTGACCCAAACATGTTTGTGCAGAAAGAGCTTTGTATTTCTTCCCTAATTAGCCAGAACATTTTACTCTAATCAGTTTCATGTTAGGCATCACAAACAGCACACATGTCAACTGCTTGTGCTAGTGAATGTTATAAATTCTTTGGGGAGAGTTAAGGTTGTAAAACAAGAACATTAAGTGCATGCATAAAAAGCACAGGGCAACCGTTTGCAACTGCTGCATAAATATACTCCTTATGTTTCCTTTGCTTTTTTTAATCAGAAGTGACAAGACAAAGGTCAAGGTTCTACCAATTGCTAAATGCTAACCATCCTCAGTAGTGAACCAAAGCAAATGAATTTGACTGTATCTCATTCTTTTCTGCGATAGAGAGAATAGGAGGCTTTGAAATCGCCTGAGAGTAGGGCAGGAAACACAGAGCATATCCTGTGCTGCCTCTCTGTAGTATATCGAGGGGTTGAATGAAAGGGTTTGTGGTGCAAGCAAACCCATGCAAATCAATCTCCATGTAAGGACTCAATCCTTAAAGTGCTGCTCTGCCTCACTGAAGTGAATGGGGCTTGCACTAGCACAGAACTTTGAGGATCAGAGTAAAAGAAGGTGGATCAATCAGCTGCTTGTCATACGACTTCGGGAGAACAGTTCAGATACTGGATGCCTGGGTCCTCATTCACACCAATGTAAGTGTGTAGAATTAACCCTAATTCCTGCTAGTGTGCGTGCAAGAAAATTTGAGTTTCTCTGGAAGTTATGTTCTGATTGGTTTATGTTGGAAAAATCACCAACAACAGCTGGATTGACTAATGGATGCCATTCCAAAATATAGGATAATTAATATTTGGCTAACTTTTCACCCTGTTTCACCAGTTTTATTTTGATGTATTTTTATTCTCCACTTTAACACATGAAGCTCCATTGATAGTTAAAGACATCAGAAAGAAAAACACATCCATATCCCTTTTCTGGAGTGGAGAACTTTGAAGTTTTGTACCGTGAAAGACAAAGGGCACTTTTCTGCGCCACTAAACACGTAACCTTTGCCTACACAAGAATCTGCGGAAGGTAAATGCTGCGCAGCTTTTGTCATGTTGGAAAGCATAGTCGTGGCTTTGGCCCTGATCATGCGAAGGATACAGAGTTTGATTTTTCCAACTCTGCATCCTCTGAATGATCAGCACTAAAGCCCTGCGGCTTTGCTTTCCCATGTGACAAAAGCCACGCAGCATTTACCTGTCGCAGTTTCTCACAGAGGCAAACGAAACGGTGCATGTTTAGTGACGTGGGAAAGCACCCACAGTCCACTCTGGAGTCAGATATGCACTGCAGGAATTGCTATTCTTTCAGTAGCAGAAAGTGTTACAATAGAGATGTTCAGAATACACAACCTAGCCAGATATAGCCGGTACAAGGTATTCAGCTAACAAGTTGATCTCTTTCCTAGAGTTGCTCTTTGGAGTCCTCTTTACAGGCAGTTGAGTTTTACTGACAGCAACCAATTCCGCCGGCATTGTAAGACCTAGCTTTTCTGCCAGGTGTTTGGTGTTGGGGAGGGTGGGGTGGGTTAGTTGGGTTCTTGGGTTGGGTGAAATCTTTTTATACAGACCAGGATTACACAAGATGGAATGTATTTTAAGTTTTTATATATTCGTATGTTTATAGATTTTATTGTATTTATTATTGCATTGTATTATTGTCAGACACCCTGAGTCACCAATTGGCGAGAGTGACAGGGTACAAATGAATTTATAAATAAATAAATAAATAAATTGAATTAATTCCTTTTGCAGTACAGGTAACAACAACGGGCTCCAACTTTCATTAAAGCAAATGCCCTTATGGCTCAGCAGTGTTTTTATTTATTTATTTATTTATTTATTTATTTTATTTTAAACATTTATACCCTGCCCCTCCTGCCAGGCAGTCCGGGGCGGCTAACAAAATTGATCAATAAAAATACAATTATTTATTTATTTGTTTGTTTATTTATTTAATATATTTATATCCTGCCCCTCCTGCAAACAGCTTTAATATAAAAGCATTAAATAACGTATAACAATAAAATGGGAAGAACAAAACCCACAACACCCTCACCCTTCTCCCTCACCAAACGCCTGGCAGAATAGCCAGGTCTTACAATTCCTGCGGAAACCCGGGATGTCTGGGGCCAGATGGGCCCCCACCGGGAGGGAGTTCCAAAGGTGCGGCGCAGCCACCAAGAACGCCCTGTCCTGCGTGGCCCCCTGGGAAACCCAGGGGACCTCCATCAGGGTGCCCCCAGATGACCACAGGGGCTGGTCCAGAACCCAGGGAGCAAGGCGATCTCGCAAATAGGCGGGGCCCAGAACGTGTAAGGCTTTATAGGTCAAAACCAGCACTTTGAATCAGGCCCAGAAGACTATTGGCAGCCAGTGCAGAGATCGGAGCACCGGTGTAATGTGCTCTCGGTGGCCAAGACCCATCAGGAGCCGGGCTGCCGCATTCTGCACCAGCTGCAGCTTCTGAGCTGTCACCAGAGGTAGCCCCACGTAGAGCATGTTACAGTAGTCTAACTGAGAGGTGATAAAAACATGGATGATTGTGTCCAGATCCAGAACCGAAACCAGCACCTTTCTGTTCCTTTTTTTTTTTTTTTTTTTGCCACTTTAACACTTGCTATCACTCCCAGTTTTTATATTTTACTATTTTCTTTTAAGTTGGGGACCAGTTCCTGAAAATACTTACCTGCATGCATAACTCTACTATGTTGAGTAATCACGTTGATTTCAGTGAGACACGTTGATTCCACATGAGACGTTATCCCACTTTGGCCAGCCTTATCCCACTTTGGGCAATGTTACCACATGATGTGGTAGCTCATATGCCTGGTGGCTACCAGACATTCACCTAGCCCACCCCCATGGGAGGGCGGACAGCCAGCTACTACTCGATGCATCCGTGGAAAAAGGCTGGGGATGCAGCACCTAGTAAGACTTCCCAAAGTGCATTGAAGGACCCACTTCTTATGTGACCATGCAGCCCTGCCACGAGGCAGGGTCTGTGGATCGGGTCCAGAGGAGCACACTCTTCCTCCCCACCTAACAGCTGATTGCAGGGGAGCAGAGCCTGGGAAGAGGGCACACACTGTTCCCAGGCCCCCTTTCCTGTCAATGCATCTGCCTAACAACTGATGGGGAGGAGGGGGCCTGGGAGGAGTGTGCACAATCATCTCACCTGCCCAACAGCTGATGGGGGGAGGAGGGCCTGAGAAGAGACCACAGCTCTTCCCACCTGCACAACAGGTGACTGGGGGAGAAGGCTTGGGAAGAGTGTGTTCCCCCTTCCCAGGTCCCCATCTCCCAATCAGCTGTTGGGTGGGTGGGAAAAGTGCATATGCTCCCCCTAGGCCCCCCCATTTACCTGCCTAACAGCTGATTGGGGTTGGGGAGCCTGGGTAGGGGGTATGCACTCTTCCCAAGCCGGCTCATCCCGATCAGCTGTTGGGTGGGAGTAGTGTGCATGCTCTTCCCATGCCCTTCTTCCCCCAATCCACCCACCTAACAGCTGATCAGTGGGAGGAGGGATCCAGAGGAGCATGTACATGCCCTTCTCCTCACCCATATCTCTTCTAATCAGCTGGTTTTCAGGGTGGGAAGAGAGGTGCACCCTCTTCCCAGGCTCCCCTCCCCCACGATCCACTGTTAGGTGAGGGGAGGAGGGCACGTGCTCCTCCGTCCGTCCCCCCAACAGCTGCCTTGTGGCAGCTGGCCCAGTCCTGCAGCACAGCAAGAGTTGGAGTATCCAGTCTCATGCAGCTGGCTCCTCGGCTCACCCTGGGCCGTGGAGGAGCTGGTGATGTTCGCAGGGGAGCAGACCATGTGGTCAGCTCTCCCCGCAGACTCAAAGTGCAGCGGCTGAGCTTGCCCACCATGGGGCACACGGGGGATCAGGCCTGCTCCAGCTCTTGTGGACACACCCTCTGTAAGTTAGTAAAGTTAGTANTCCCCGCAGACTCAAAGTGCAGCGGCTGAGCTTGCCCACCATGGGGCACACGGGGGATCAGGCCTGCTCCAGCTCTTGTGGACACACCCTCTGTAAGTTAGTAAAGTTAGTAAATGCCTAATATTTGCAGAATGAGAGACAATTAATTATTTAATCTGACAAACACCAGCAAGGACATTTCCAGGACATTTCATCCAAGCATTTCAAAGCACTTTAGAAGGGATAAATTAGGGGTAGAATGTAGAGCAATCTATTACCCATCAATTATGCCAAATGGCAGGGAAGGTTTCTCATTTAGAGGACACCTACTGCTCTCCCCAGGAACTGCTAGAATTTCTCAATCTGGGAGAGCTGTTTTATAAAATTGAAACTTGTATATGGACAAAGCTGATTGTTTATGTAATCTCTCTTCGTTAGCCATGGTTTGCACTTTCCCTTCATGACTTCACATACTATGTAATATATCACTTGTCTTCCTTGCCTGACTTAAGTTCAGAGCTCAGTTTCACAGAATGTAACTTTTCTAACTTCTCCAAATCCTCTAGCAAATAGTGAGAAACGAACACCATGTATTGCTACTATTAGGCCATTTTTAGACGAGCGCGGCGGCGCCTGCGCTTGTTTTTCAAAAGACCCGGAAGTCCGTTCTACACGTGACGCTGCCGCCGAATACGCGCATGTGTGGGCGATGTGCATCCATTTCGGGCCGCGAACTGACCGGGTCAGTGATCAAGGCCAGTCATACGTATCGTCATTCTCTAACCATTAGAGAAGTATAGTGTTGTAAGTAAATTCCACAACCTCCCTGAGCAACATAATAATAATTCAAATTTGTTTTGACTTCACAAAATCCCCACAACACTCTAGTGACTCACATAGGTACTTACCTAAGAACATAAATGTGCCATACTGGGTCAGACCAATGGTCCATCTAGCCCAGCATCCTGTCTCTGACAATGGCAGTTTCAGTGGCTTCAGGGAATTCAAGTGCACAACAAGTCATAATGGAGTAATCCCTATCCTGCTCCTGACATTCAGAGGTCTCTTTGTTGACCAACTTGACTCATATTCATTTATGGACCTATCTTCTAAGAACCCATCTATTTAAAACAAAAAACAAAAAACAAAAAAAAGCCAACAGTTATGCTATTGGCCTTCACAATATTTTTTGGTGCCAAGCACGACAGCTTAATTGTTTGGTTGAGTGGAAAAGGGCTTCCTTTTATCTGTTTTGAATCTGTAGTAGCAGTAGGAATAGTACAGTAGTGGTACAGTGTTACTATCTTCATTTTACAGATGGGTAAAATGAGGTGCTGGGAAGATGCTACATGATCAAGGTCAGCCGGTGCACTAGGGACGACGTGTCTACCTACAGTACCTTTCTCTAACCATTAGAGGACATTCAGTTCCTACTTTTAGAGAAGTGGAAGCCACCACTAGACGGAGAAAACTATGACTAATGAAGAGAAATTACCTCAGTAATAGCCATCCATAGAAGAAGATGCGCAGTTGCCACCTGTTATTTTAATGGAGATAAATTAGATACCATAATGTAACACAGTCCTCAGTAGCAGCAACCAAAAAATGAAATACACACAATTGCTACCGATTACTCTAACAGCATCAAGACTAAGAGAAAAAGAAAAACATGATTAAGAACTAATGCTCCCTAAACAGAGAGATCTTCTGGACAGGGAGGTTGATTCACACTTCAGCAGTAATGGCAACCCAGCACTGCGATAATGAACACAAAGAAGTGGCTAAACAGGAAGCAGCATTTTAACAGTTTCTTAAGTAACAAAATAAAACAATATATATATTAAAGCCAACTGTAATACATATATATAGGTATGTATTACACTTGGCCTTAATGTGTGTGTGTGTGTGTGTGT
>QEPC01011631.1:27191-39166 GCA_003113815.1 Sphenodon punctatus
ACTACCGACCTCAGGTTGGGAGCAATTCTGCCCCGACGTACGTCACCTGCTGGTATTCTAAACCCTTCCTTGAAACCCTTTACCACATATTCAACCTCCTCTCTATTGGGGTGCCCTCGTAAAGCTGTTGCTAACCTATCCACCTTAACTGGGGTTGGGGCTCTTTCCACTCGTCCCTGCCCCACCACTACCTTGGTTTCCTCTGGCGCTGGCTCCGCCTTTACCCTTGAAACCAGGTTTTTGCTGGGTGCAAGAGGTCGCAGCGTGAAATCCCCCACAGGAGGTGCAGGTATGGCGAAACCTGCACGTTGTATGAGAACATCTCCCGGTGCGGGAGAACTCGTAACATTGCCCAACGTTTCCTGCTGCGGTCTGCTTGCCCCAGGCCCTGTTTGGGTCATTCACAGGGGCCACCCCACCTTTCACTAATAGGTGTCCGCTGTCTGCTCTGGGGGCACCTGTGGCATCACTCATACAGGTCAACCAGAGGTCGTGAGCATGAGTGTCCCACCTCAAACCTGGGGTAAATGAAGCTCGGTGCCAGAAAGCCTCATCATACCTGAGCCAAGCCCCAGGGGGACAGGTCTCATAGGCCCTCCGTATTATCTCCCCATATTTCAATAATACCGCCCCTCTTTCCGGAAACATCTCTAATTGCACCCCATGATAGTTTGCGTAGGCTGAGGTCCAGTTAGTCCAATTTCTATCTGCCCTGGGCCTCTTGTACTTTTCTTTCTCCTTTCGTTCGTCCTCTTCCCCAGGATCCACTATGGGATCACTGAAAAGGAGTGCGAACAGATCCACATAATCCCCTCGCCAGATCTTTTCCCTCGTGGCAGGCAGCAAGTGCTCTCCTATTGGGGCAGATAGATCTGCGTAGGCACCTCCCAAAGGGGCAACCTGCCAAGATCTCCCCTCCAACTGCTCCCCGTGACTTCGGGATTCCTGGGACCAGACCTGCAATGCCTGATGTGGCTGGGGCGGGCCCTGTTCTGTGCCTGCCCCACCCATTCTCACTGGGGGGCGTGCTGTTCCGGACCCTGCTATGACCGTTGGGGCAACCTGCACCCAGCTCCCGTTCCACCAGAGGTATTGGGGGGGGCGCTTCGTTGTTGTAGTTCTTGGTCCCATCCCGGTATTAGTCCCTGTTTGGGTTCCATCCCATTGACCGCTTTGGGCTGCCTCGAGTGGGTATGTGCTCCCCGCATTCCCTGCAGCATGGTGAGTCAAAGGAGGCATATTCCCCCCCATATCCCACCCACCCTGACCGTAATCGTGGGCCAATGTGGTTCCTTCCTCCCCCCAACACGTACCTGTCGGGACCCTGTAATTCGGCACCGATGACACGCCCATCGCATTCCTCTCAGCGAGGGCCCGCTCCAATGCAGCTATCCTCTCCAGGATGTGCGGTTCCTCCCAAGCTGCGCTCTCTGCTCCTTCGTTCCCCACTGGCCTGTAAGTAGACTGCACAGAGGGGAAGGGCACCCCTTCTTGCCCTTCATTACTTTCGCCCGCACCCCTCCCTCCTGGCCTGGCTCCGTCGCCAACCGCCTGTGTATGGGGGGGGTTGGGCTGGGGGGTATAGTAATCCCTTCTTGCCACACTCTGCCGGGGTGCTGGGGGAAATTCGGCTGCAAAACGGGCAGGGGGAACTATGGGCCTGGTACCCCTCCGGAGTGGGGCTGTACCATCCTGTTCGCTATCATGATACCTTAGTTCCCCCACACCTGCCCCCCTGCTTCCTTCACAGTCGAAGGCCCTATTTAAGGCCTCAATGACTGGGGCTGGGGGTGGGGCATGCAGAGCCATATCGGCCCCTGGCCATCCCCCCACCGTGCTTAATCCCGAGGGGCCAGGCTGTGGGGACTCCCTTCCTCTTCCATCCCCAGACTCCTCGCCTGCTGGCCTCCCCTCCGTTGCGCTGGGCCCAGCGCCGAACACCAGCGCCTCGCAGGCAGCGAGGCGCTCCAGAGCGGTCATTGTTCCTGAAGGGGGGGCTGAGCCGACCCCCTTCTTTTTCCTCTTACCCCACGGGCCCACGGGCCCCACATTTTGCGGGTCCATCCCACTCGCAAGCTCCTCTGTGTTCTCCTCAGGCTGGGCCTCACTCCCAGCCCTCTTTTTCGTTCCTGGTCTGGGGCCACGCTTCTTAGTGCGCCCTATGCTTCCAACTATCCTGCAGCAAAAAAAGGAAACAGCCGACCACCACGTGCTCCTCGACTCCGCGCGCAGGAGGCCACTGCTGCTCCATTCCCTGCTCGTCCTGGACTGAGCAGGGAACGCGTTGCTGTTGCTCCTAACCACCACGTGGTTTACCCGCAGCCAATCAGTGGTCTCTGTTCTCGCCGACACGCTCAGGGGGGCCTTGCTACCATGCACTGCGAGCAGCGCTTCAGGAGGCTCGGTGGTGTCCCGCTCATTTGCTAGGAGCGCGGGAGGGCGCGACAACCACCCCGCCGCCGTTATCAGGCGGAGGGCAATTGTGAGGCAGGTGAATGGAACTTATAGGGATCCATTCCTTTTCTCATCTTTTTGGGGGGTTTCATCTTCCAAGTAGCAGCAGCACCTCTGGAATCATCCATGTTTGCAAGTGTGCTAGAAGACAGGCCAATGATGTAGGTCATAAATATCAGCAGTTCCTAACGGTGTCCCCTGTGTAGACATGAGCTTCTCAACATTGTTTGTGTTGACTAAACTCCCGCTACTGGCTTGCTGAGCAGGGTCTTTAACGCTGAAGCTGTGCTGTGCTTGAGACTGAACAGAGGGTTCCCCCACTAAAAGAAAATAATGAAGAAGAGTCAGTCTGTGACTGAACCATGTTTAATCTGAATTATCCTACCCCACTTTTCAACCAGCTTTAAATCTGAATTAGGGGACAGGATTCCTAGTTCAGTGGACATGAGTCAATTTGTGAGTGGAGCCAAAGAGTTTACCATTAACAAGCAAGCAAGTAAACTAGAGGAACTGAAGTAAGAAGGACTTGCTACCCAGATAGAATATGTGGAGGCCGTATCGTGGGATATGGAAGAAAACAGTTGTATTACCAGACAGGATGCCCCTTTGGGTATTTTTAGATGGAGCTACTCCAGGGGTGCCCCCCCCCAATCCAGCCCTGCCTGGGTCAGCTTTAGATGGAACCAGCTGGTTCCTCAGCCATGGTCCACCTGAGTAGCGCCCCCACCCCCCATAGAGTTGCAGGCAATCACCAGATGCTGTAGGCCGGTGTCCACAGCTTTATGACACCAGGTGGGAGTGGAGCTGCAGCAACATGGGTCTGCCAAGCATATGGACAGCAGCTCCACTCCAGGCCGGTCCCCCGGCTTTGGCCAGCCCGCTCCATTGATGGCGTTCTGGGATGTTTCAACATCTGGCATGCCGCCTTCCGATGGACCGACCAGCCCGGTGGTGAAGCGGGCTTGTGCAGCCACCCCTGGAGCTGCCATCCATCTCTTTACACCCATTGTAAGTCGCACCAAAGATTTCCTGTCTGGGGTGAGGAAAATCTGGTACTTCTAACAGGCTACCATGTGGATTCATTAAAAGGAATAAGCCAAAAATGATGGGAGTCCATGGCCCTATTCCCATTGACTCCAAAGAATATTAATGAATGGTGCCACTGCAGGGCCTGCAACATGTATTTTCAATAAGTGTTCCTTAAAGGTTTGTATAGGTGGCAACCCCACTCACACACTTACAACCTTTTTGTTTATACCGTATTTACTAGGGGTGGGAAACCGGTAGAATCCGGTATCCGATAATGCCAGTATTGGGCGTACCGGCATTATCGGATTCGGCCCGGTAATCCAGACCCGGTACCGGATTCTGGGGTACCGGATTTTTTTGCATTGCAGCCATTTAAAAATGGCTGCAATGTAAAAAAATTTAAAGCCCCAGCCAAACAGTTTTTAAAAAAAAAACCCTCCCCGAGTCCAGGCTGCGCGGGTGGAAGGGGGGACACCCCCCACCCACCCTGCCCAGCCTGGATTTTTGTGTTCAAAAAGAACAAAGAAAGACCCAGAGGCGAGGCGAGGCGAGCCCACCCCCCAGCACCAGCGGCCGCGGCGTCCCCGCAGCCGCCGGTAAGTATGACCCGATCCGGGGGGGGGGGTGTTTAACACCCCCCCCCCCCCAGGGATCACCCCTACAGTGCGCTTGCCGCTTACCTTTGGGAGCTCCGGCGGCGGCGGGCGGTCCGGCGGCCTCAGCGCCGGCTGTGGCTGCCGGCGTCAGGACGCTCTAGGCCTTCCGGTGAAACCCGGAAGTTCCCCGGAAGGCCTAGAGCGTCCTGACGCCGGCAGCCACAGCCGGCGCTGAGGCCGCCGGACCGCCCGCCGCCGCCGGAGCTCCCAAAGGTAAGCGGCAAGCGCGCTGTAGGGGTGATCCCTGGGGGGGGTGATACACACACACACCCCAGGGATCGAGTCATACTTACCGGCGGCTGCGGGGACGCCGCGGCCGCTGGTGCTGGGGGGTGGGCTCGCCTTCGCCTTCGCCTCCGGGTCTGTCTTACTCTGTTCTTTTTTTAAACAAAAAGCCAGGCTGGGCAGGGTGGGTGGGGGGTGTCCCCCCTTCCACCCGCGCAGCCTGGGAGGGGGAGGGGGAGGGATATTTCATTGGTTTCAATGGGGACACAGCGCCCCATTGAAACCAATGAATTAAATCCGGTACCGGCATACCGGATTTAATCCGGGAATCCGGTTTTCCTAGAACCGGTAACCGGTAAATCCGGTAGCCGGTAATGGGCCCGGGGTCCCACCACTAGTATTTACTGTCACAGCTCTTTAAAAGGCCGTGCGTATGCAAAGACAGAAAATAAATGTTTGACAATGTAGATTATTGTCACGTGGTTTTGTGTGTGTGACCCACCAAAGCGCAGGTGCATGCTCTTACGAAGACCCAGTGCCGGAGGAAGATTAATCAAAAAAGAAACAACTTAGTCTGAGCTTTCTTCAGATAAACTTCCCTAAGCACCAGCGCTAAACACTCCTAGCAAGCCCTGTGCACCTTCCTCAGCATCTGCACTAGGACAGTTATCAAGCTGTGCCATGCAACAGCATTGCCATCTAGAGGTCAAAGAGTTTAGCGCTTCGCTTCACTTGCTCTCCTTTAGTCCAGGGCAGCTAGTCTCTCTTGCAAATGGCTGCAAATTAGCAATTTTATCTTTACTGAAGCACTAGATCCCTCCCTAGTATTGTGCTGACTCCCTCACAAAGACAGGCCATGCCAGTATTTTCCAAATACAATTCAATAATAGATTTTATTTGTATAGCGCCCCTCCCCACCCACCCTTCCGCTGCCAGATGATGCTTGGAATGCTTCACAACAGTAGTAAAAAAAAAACCCAACAAACAATAAAACACCATAGCAACTTAAAATCCATATAAAACAACAAAAAGAGGGTAAGTAAAGGGGAAGAGAAAATACATCAAGGAGAACCAGCAGTGAATCTTCTAAAAGCATCTGGAGAATCAAAAAGTCTTCAGGTACTTTTTGAAGATGAGGCGGGAGGAATTGAGAGAGGGAGAGAGTTCTGCACTGAGGGGCCTGCCACAGCAAAGACCCCATCACCTGCTAACGTAAGGCACAAGGGCAGGATTTCAAACCGTGGGTGGTATCTGAGTGCAGATAGCCAGTAAGGTGAAGGACCTTCCAAGAGATCTCAAATGTAATATCCCAACTTCTTCAGTTTTACAGTTTAATACCTATGTCCATCAAGCAAACAAGGGCTCCAGTTTGGTTGCATTTCACATCACGTTGTCTCTCTGGTTATGTTCAGAGTGACGTGACACTACCAGTGAGGGATAAGCTAACTATGTAGGGTAAAAACACATGTGACACGGGGCCACTACAGCCTGCTATGGTTCGCCTGGTCTGGGAACTCATACACACGTCTGATTCCCAGCTGCCAGATGTTGGCCTGCTAGATTCTGGGCACACGTTCCAGGCCAAGGGCCGGCCAGACCATTCCCGTCCGTCATGGCAGGAGCGTGTGTGAGGCACTGAGAGCGCAGGGGGACAACTTGCCGGCTGCCTGGGTCGCAGGCATGTTAGTTAAGTGCACCTGTCAACCCAGAGAGTGGCCACCGCAGTTTTCCTCTGGCCCCAGACTGGTGAGCCTCCACACTAGCCCCACGTTGGTTTTTATCCATAGTGTATACTGCAAAGCAGCTTGTTCCTCACATATGGGATGCTGTTTGGGATGGCTGGAACACATGCTAGGTCTCTTGAGAAAAATGTGGGTCCTTGATGTCTTGGTAGCTGGAGACCCCCTACCTTCCATCCTCCATTATACATTTTGAAATCCATTTCTGGAGATCCTATTGATGCTTTATGTACACCGGTGTTGTTTGCAGCTGTTATTTTATGCATCACAATTTAATGGATAATAAGAAATAAAATTCTTGTCATTTTTGGAGGCTCCCTGAGCTTGTGTTTCTTTTCCATAGAGCGTTCAGATTTTTTTCCCAGGTGGAACAGCTACTATGTTATAGCTCTCTACTATGTACTGCGTCCCTCAGGCCATGTCTGAACACTCCAGTGCTGATCTACGCAGTAGGTGGACAGCTATGACGTACTCTTGTGTCATGTCTGAACAAGCCCTTAGTCTCTGTGTTCAGATCCAGCTCAGTAGACGTCATTGAAGGCAGTGATGGTCCAACTGTTTCTCTCACAAGCCACTGGGAAGGCCAAGATGCCCTCTCTTTACCTTCCAGTTCATTGGGAACCATTGGGAACATCATTCCAGGGATGTTCTGAAATGGACAGCTCCTTGGGAGTAGGGTTGCCATCTATGCAAATTTTTTAAGGAACACTTATGAAAAGTACATGTTGCAGGCCCTGCACTGGTGTCTTAGATGCCGCAGGCCCTGCAACATGTATTTTTCATAAGTGTTCCTTTAAAATGTGCATAGGTGGCAACTCTACTTGGGAGCTCCTTCTAGACTCCTCGCCATACTCTCAGCCCAACACTGAGGCAGAAGCAATCTTTGCTGTCTTACTGTGATGCGTACTTACATCTGTTTATGAGCCCTAAGCCTCTTCTTAACAGAGTTGCTCTTGTTTTGGTTTAAGTAAACTATCTGCATTTGGCAATCTCCTTTCCAGACATCCGCTTGGGGGGGTGGGGGGTGCTTCCAGATTGGCCTCTTGGGGTGGATTTCTCTAGGCAGTGAGAGCCAAAGAGCATCCTGATTATCCTCCTTTATTTTCTTAAGTATATATATCTGCCAGTTTAATCAGTTCATTCTCCTAGCCCACTGAAGACAGAATATTCAAGTACAAAGGATTCATAACAGAACTGGTTGAGTTATTCACTGAAAGTAGTATAACAGAGGAAGCTGCTCCCTCCCTCCCCCCAATTTGTAATATCTTTCCTTGGCTGCTGATCTCTGCAAAAGCATTGGTTGTTTTCCAAATATTGAGAAACAAAGTTAAGCCTATGAAGAGTTTGCAGACTGCTGTTAGCTGTTCTTCACAGCATTTGGGCCACCACTTTAGACACATGGCCAGTCTTGCTTGCTCCCTGAGTAACACAGTTTTTAAACTGAAGAGCAAGCAACTGTGAACAGAGAGTAATCACAGTGAACAATGAATTGCAAAGGGTAGCTGAGACCTGCAATGCTGGAAGCATTGAGGGGAGGGACACTCAAAACACCCCTATTTGGGGGGTTTGGAATTGTGGGGATAAATTCTAGGAGCTGGTGACTCTCTCCTGCTGGGGGTGAAGGAGTTCAGCGCAGACAAGGTGTGACCCTGCTCACATGCATCGACCTGTTGGGGATCGACGACAGCGCCAGGAATCCAGTGGCTCCAGATTCTCCATTGTGGAAACCATTTTCCACTACTGTCCCACTCTCACTGGGGACATTGGGTGTTAATATACGTGCAGTGGACATTCTGGTTACACATCCCAAGGGTGGGGGGCACCCTTGACTGGATCAGATGGGGGAACAAAATAAACGTTCCCTTCAATCAGCCCAGCCCGGGGGAGGGGGGGGGGGGAGAGGTGCTGAAAGACATGCCCAATTTGCATGCACATCCCCTCTTCTAAGGACATGTTCCCACATGTGTGAAAGCAGCCTGAGTGTCACACGCAGCAGTGTCAGCAAATGGTTTTTCACCTTTTCCTGAAGCCAAGGATGTAGCTATAATAGATGTAGGTGCTGTAGCTACACTGCGGCATGAAGGTCGGGGTGGGGGAGGCATGCCTAGGTGGAATGTGTCCTGAGGCAAATGGGTGATTAGCACCCACTGAAAACTTGCTAAATGCCTCAGAAGGGCCCATTTCAACCTAGCTACACTTTTATGTAATGGCTGAGCTGGATGGATCGTTAGTCTGACACTTCTAATGGGTCCCCATTTGATACCAAGACCAAAAGAGGCTGTTTCTCTCGGATGGGGATACAGCTCATTTTTTAGCTAGCTGGATTTGTGGTACACTCTCACTCTGCTTCTGTCATCAAGGCTCCATCTGACTTCTAGCTCTGGAGAAAGTTGCATTGGAGTGCCTGTTCTCTCCCCTCCCCTCCCCTCCCCATGATGACAGATCCCCACAACACTGGAGAAGAGGGACACTACTACTTCATGCTACCACTGGAAAATGATCCAAACTATCCTCCCCCATGAGAAGCAAGGAAGTTTCAAATCGCAAAGGAGATGGGGTTAAAGATTTCAAAAGCACTTTGGAGTCTTAGACTTTGAAACACTTCAGTCACTTTGCAAAGTAGGGCTTATGCTTGCTTTGGAATTCAAATAGCCCAGTTCTCAATGTGCTGTAGAGATGAATGGAGCTTGCACAAACAGAGCAGCTGAAGGTTCACAGCCTAAGTGATCTCTCTCCTGCTCACTGTCTTAAAGTTGCAACTATGCAGAGCAAGCATGACTTCCACTTGGGTCTTTCTGAACAGGCTTTGGGGAGGGGGAACTATAGCCAGAGAAGCTCAATTAATTTCAGCTAAACTTCGGGCAATCCTGTCCCAAGACCACACAAGCAGCAGGGAAATCACCCTGCTCAGTGCTCATTCGTGCATCTGAGGCTTACTAATACCCACCATTCTCTGGGAGCTATGCACAGCCCTGCTGCGTTTTACAGGGATTTGCTCATAACTGCGTGTACTTTTTTCTTTACTGATAGAATCAGCACTTAATATAATAACATCAGGCACAGGTGCTCCTCAGTGCATTAAGTTCTAAGGAGATGAAGTCAATTAGGGTTTCAGATTTATACTGTACATAAACATCATGCTTGGCAGAGAGACCCTTCATACCAATGGAAATATCTGCTAGATAATTAGCCTGACTGCCATCTTCAAGTGTTTTCTAGATGAACAAAAGATCGGACTGCTCCTATTGAAAGTTGCCAGACAGAAAATTTTCTTTTTAATTTAAAACTCTTTTTGGGTGCATGTTGCAGTTGTGGTTTTGCACAACAAAGCTGCTGAGCAGCTCAGATCTTTCACATCTGGACAGCTGTTTGTTTGTTTTTTCACATCTGGACATAATGTACACACTAATTGAATTCCTTCACTCTAGCCAGGAACCTAAGTTGGCTGCACCAAAAATCTTAAATTCTGCAACCAGTGAAGCCAAATTCTGCAAATTCACCGCGAGCATTAATATTTGGATAATTAACTTGATTTGCATAACTATGCATGCTGGGAAGCATATTTGCAATAGGTTTGACATAGAATCACAACTTTGCTAATCAAACACAACTCAAATCCTCTGGAATTTCAGCACCTCCCTCACGCAAACATAGGACCTTCAGACCCCACCCACCCACAATTCATCTCGCAGGGGCCTAATTACTCTCGGGTCATGGTCAGGATTGGCTGATTCTGTAAGGATTCTGTGAGGATTGGCTGATTCTGCGAAAATCACTGCGAATTGCAGCAACGCAGTCAACTCGGGTCCCTGGCTCTAGCAAGTTTGACTCTGTATTCAGTATACAAACATGTTAAACTTTTCCACACCAGAGCCTCTCTCGGTAAAAACAGACGTGACGGTGACCCGTTTAGACCTGCGGGCCACTGGCACGTCTGTTGTTGGACCGCAAGAAGTTGGCCTGGGACTACCCTGGACCGTGTCGGTGGCTAGCCCATGCTTTCACCCCCAGTCTATCCCCAACTCACAGCCCAGGCAAAGGTCCACCAAATTGGATCAAAGTGGGCCACAGTGGGCCATCTTAGGTTGCCTGTCATGGCAGGAAGTGGGGTGCTGGGTGTCTCCCCACCCTCCCTGGTGGTGCAGCCATGGGCATGTTTGTTGTGTGGCCTGACCTGTGTTCACCGTGACCCAGCCTGCATCAGGCCACTGCCAAGTGGCCATCACATCTGTTTCCACCCTATGTTGTGGTCGGCAAAGCCGGCCACAATGGGCTCCAGCATCAAAACAGGCCCAACAGCAATAACTAACTCACTTGGGATCTTTGCTGGTATGGACATTACAGCTCTGCAAATGAAAGTTGTGAGTTAAAGTCCTGGGAATGAAAATTCCTGTTTCCACTCTCTAATTTCATGCAGTGCTACATGAGCACTGGTACGCCTGCCCACACTGTGCTTAAAGCTTTACCTACTGCCATGCAAAATTGAACTTTAGCAGATGCTCTGAAGACCATTCATCATGTCTGCAGTCACTACAGGCAGAGATCATTTCAGTTTATTAAGCAGGACAAAAATAAACATTTTTTATTTTAAAAAAAAAACGTTTTTAATTAATTTTTTCAAAAATAGAAAGATTGAGCAGATTGAGTTTTCAACGGGGTGGGGAGGTGAAAGGCTGAAGTAAGAGTAGCCTGTGCTAAGTGAAGTGAGGCTAAAAAGTTAAAACATGGGCCCAGTAATGTAACCAGTGTAACATAACCAGGGCTGTAGCAGAGTTAGCAGTGTGGCTGGGTTACCTAAGGTTCTAGTCCTCATTGTGGCCTTGGTTAGCAAAGAGTCAGTTAAATGAGATTCAAACTCTTGGCCTACAAGCTTCCACTGAAGTCAATAGGAGTTTGGCAAAACCCTTCCGCTCTATTCTCCAAGACTGGGTGTGTGGAGGAAAACACACATAAGGAGAAAGTCCCACATGGAAGTGTTGCAGCCCTGCTGCAACCTGCATTTCAGGTGCCAAAGCTTCATCACAGCTACGCACACTGGTTCTCCAGTGACAACCTCCCAAAACTTGCTCTAATGTTCTTCAAGGCCTCATGAAACTCTCCTGAATGTCTGGTTGAGCTTAATTTTTCAGTTGAACAATACAACTAAATGAACTTGATCTGCTGGCTTAAAAAGGATCCCTGGAGAGGGGAGGGGAGATAAATATAATAAAAACTTTTTAAATGTTGTTGGAAATTATGCCTGGAAAGACACTAACTATTTCTGGAATTGCCTCATTAACAAAGCAAGCCTAGTGCTTTGCTACCAGGACAGCTCCTAGAGTCGAGTTCTGTGGGACCAATAATATTGGTCACGCACAGCTCACAAGCATGAAGCAATACGACCTTGCAGCTCTGCTAAGGTCAGCCAGTGTGCCCCACAGGGATAATCAATGGTGGGAGAACTGGCTGTGCATGCTCCTGGATGGTGGCTGAGAGCACCTTGACTGTGTGAATTGACAGGCAAACCTTTAAATCATCTTGAGCCAGACTTAGGGGGGATTCAGACGTTCTGATTTTTGCAAATTTTTTTAAAAAACGAATGTTTCATACATGTCTGAACACATAAATTCGATTAAATGCGGTCAATATCGCACTAAAGAAATCCGACTTTCAAAGCTACTCAAACCTACCTTTTTGCTGTCCGTTTTCAATAAATCCGCACTTAGCAGTGTGAAAGCAACATCGTACTGGTTTTAACTGGTGTGAAATCTTTTCTGATGTGAATGCAACCATGCTTCCAAGTGCGCTGTTTTACTCCTGCCCCTACCGGAAGCAGTGAGACCAGCTGGAGCCCTGTAGTTGCCTCGCTGGGTGCAGGCTGCAGCCAGCTTCT
>QEPC01011631.1:65657-81438 GCA_003113815.1 Sphenodon punctatus
AGGGGAGGGGGCAAGCCGGCCCACATGACCGGCTTCTTCACTCCCCCCGGGTCCCCTGCGGCCCCAAAGTGCCCCTAAGTGCTGCGCGCGCCGTGGCCCTTCGGCTCGCAGCCTGCAGCTCGCAGTGGAGCCACTGACAGTTGGGCTATAAAGCCCCCAGCCACTTCCGGGTAGGGTAGGGGACAAGCCGGCCCACGTGACCAGCTTCTTCACTCCCACCCCCACCCCCCGGGGCTCACTGACAGATTTTTTTTTCTTCCCACAGATCCCTGGAGTCCTCGGCCCAGCGGGAGCGGAGCAGTGGCAACAAGCAGCAGCAGACCCCCCCCCTCAGCAGCAGATGACACAGCACAGGTAAGTGGAATCCCAGTGCAGCCACTGACAGCTGGGCTATAAAGCCCCCAGCCACTTCCAGGGAGGGGAGGGGACAAGCTGGCCCACGTGACCGGCTTCTTCGGGAGGGCAGAGTGCCGGGCTGCCTCAAGGATGCAGTGGTGAGGACTCTGCTCAAGAAATCATCATTGGACATTGACTCCTTGGCCAACTATTGGCCAGTCTCTAAGGTTATTGAGCGGATAGTTGCTTGGCAGCTTCAGGGACATCTGGACCGAATCAGTTTTCTGGACCCCTTGCAGTCCGGCTTTCGTCCAGGTTATGGCACTGAGACTGAACTTGTGGCCTTGGTTGACGGCCTCTACCTTGAGTTGGACCAGAGTCGTTCATCCCTGTTGATCCTATTATATCTCTCAGCTGCATTTGATCGGGCGGCTGGTGGCTTTTTAGTTTGGAGGGGCAGTAAGGCCAGCGAGCCAGTGGGCGGAGCCAGGGCAATGGTAGGCGGAGCCAGGGCATAACCCAGCAGCAAGGAGTTCCCAGGGTTGGGGGTGGGGAGGTCGGGTACATTGGCAACATAAATAACCTGCCTTTCTTTATTGTGGTTGCTATGATTTCGTCAGCACATTTTGATGTGTGTAAAGTTCAGTTTCCTATGTAGTATTTATAATGCAAAAAAATGTTAGTTTGTGATATAATTGTTTTAATGCCTGGGTTTGGATTTTGTTAATTCCATCTATTGCCTTGCATACTTTTTTTCTTGCTTCCTTGCTTACATTTCAGTCTTATAAAATAAGATTGCTAAATCTTTTGGAATTTAAGAAAGTCACTCACACCACCAAAACTATTTGCTCTTAGCTTGTAATCAATAACCTAGAAACATTCTTGATATAAAGGCTTTTTTAAAGTGCAATTAAGACAGCTACTGCAAGATAGTCTGCAAAATGGTTTGCCATTTTCTCATTTCCTTCTAGCATTGCATACCTATATCTTGTGTGTGCCTTAGGTCATCATATCACGAGTTCAGACCAAATCAGCCATATAGTATCTCCTGTGCATTCCTAACTTCTTGACCTTACTTAAATTATGCATTTTGTTGAAATTAATAATGACCCTAAAACCAGAATGGACACTAGACCCTAAAAACCTACAGTATAGGGAAATGAACAAATATAGGCCATAAACAGACAGAAATGTAGTTCCTCAACTCTAATAATTACAAATTCCTTATTCCTCCCCCACAAAGGTGCCTCCCTGTAGATCACACCAATATCCATTCTATACATGTAGGTGGCGAAGCACAAACACACACAGACACACACACTATCTGCAGAAGCCAGCAAGGTCAACAAGTTGTTCCTGTAAAGCAGTACCCTATCCTAACGTTTCTCTCACTCCTGTGTTAGTTCTCTGGGGGTGGGGGGGAGTGGGTCTACAATGATCTACCTATGCAGTCAAAACACAAATAGCAATATTTACCAATTCAGTGAAAGAAAGAAAAAAGCAAAAAGCACAGCAATGTCAAAACTGCCCAGTCGTAGGCTGTGCTGTCGCATATCAGTATTTCCCCATACCTAGGCGCTGGGTACTGAGCCACTGCTGAGCCCTGCTGTTGAAACTGCTCTCTTCCTATCCCACTACACCAAGAAAAAATGACACCCCTTTCCAACAGCAAGAGGAGTTACAAGAAAGCGATCCCAGTTCTCTGACTGTTGCAATGCTTGATCACAAATCACTGGAGCAGGCTCCTGGAGGGGGGGGGAAGGGGGAAAGAGAGAGAGAAACCGGGCGTGTTTCTTTGGAGTTGTTGGGTTTGGTTGGGTTTTTTTACCTTTACACTGGATCTGCTGGTTTGAGTCTCTGCCTCCATGTTCTGGCTGTTGTCCCTCTTGTCTTTCTTAGAGGAATTAGTCCTCACCTTGTAAGTGGATGTGTTGGAGGATTTAATGAATAATCCCGGGACAGGGTTGCTTTGCTGTTGTTGAGACATGCTCGTGTTGGTCTGGTGAGGGGAGTTGGAGTCCTCGGAGTCTTTGCTGCTGCGATACACCACTCTGCTGTCCGAGATGTGGATGCTAGCGGCGCAGCCCATGCTGGGCAGCCGCTTGGGGGGATAGGAGATCCTAGAGCTGGGGCTGCAGGCTGGGACGGAGGGGAATCAGCAGAGCTGTGGCGGGGAGACGTCCAGGGCTGGACCCCAAGCAGATGTGTTGGATTCTCTCCCATCACCTGCCTCAGCACATGTTTCGTGTCCCCTCTCTCCCCCACTAAATTCCCTCACAAAGGAGATCAGACCAATGGTGAAAGGAACCCTCCGAGGCTGGGATTCCTCCTGCTGGGGAGGGACCGGTACCTCACTACCCCCGATCGCCAGCAGCTCCCTCCCGGGAAGCCTTCCCAGTCCCACTGCCTGTGCAAGCCCCAACCCCAGCAAATTCACTCTCCTCCGGGCAGCTGCCTGGACCTGGTGCAGAGTGTCCTAGCTGCTGTTAGCTTGGATGGCTGGAGCACATGTGTGTGTGGCATCCATATCCCGGTAGACTCGCGCGCGGGACTGAGGCAGGGAGGAAGGAAGCTCCCCTGGCCCCTTCCTCAGTCCCCCGCCAAGCTATCTCGCCAGGGCGGTCAGCGCGACCGCCCTGGCGAGATCTTCCATTGCGCCCATTGAGCGCAATGGAAGGCTGTAGCCCCTCCCTCCACAGCACGTCCCATACATGCTGTGGACGGAGGAGTTTAGCCACCCAAATCACGTTTTCCATAGGAAAACGCTTTGGGCGGCTGAGCAGCTGGACCTTTTTGTCCCTTCGGGGACCCACTCCTACTCCCAGCAGAGTGGGTGGGTCCCCGAAGGGAGAACGGGTTCAGTGACAGCTACAGCAGCCTCTGCAGCAGCTCAGAGACTGCTGTAGCTTTCAAAACGGCAGCACGGGTTTTTTTTTAAAAAAAAACTGTTAAAACCGCGGCGGTGGCCCCACAGGGCTTTGGGGGGCACCACCCATAACGCCCTGCAGGGGGAGCCGCCCCTGCATTTGATACCGTTGACCATGAGTTGTTGGTGACTTGGTTGTGGGACCAAGCCAGGGAGGTGGAACTGTTCTCAAATGGTTCTTTTCTTTCCTGGCTGGAAGAACTCAGCATGTGGTTCTGGGTTACTGTTCATCTCCTCCCCGGGACCTCACGTGTGGAGTCCCGCAAGGTTCTATTTTTTCCCCTCTCCTGTTCAACATGTACATGCACCCTTTGGGCAAGGTTGTCAGTGTCATCAATAAGCTGATGACACCCAAGTGTACCTCTCTTTTTCAGCTGACCCAAGCCCGGCAGTCTCGGTGCTTACCCAGTGTCTGGCAGCTGTGGGGGACTGGATGAGGGCAAGCCGCCTGAAGCTGAATCCCGACAAGACGGAGATGATGCTCGTGGGAGGGGCCAAAGGAATGGTGGCACTTATCATAGATGGGGTCTGCCCTCTGTTGGTGCCTCAGGTTTGTAGTCTGAGGGTGGTCCTGGATCCGCAGCTCCGCTTGGGTGTCCAGGTGGCAGCTGTGGCGAAGGGCGCATTTCTCCAACAACATCTGATGCGACAGTTTAGGCCATACATGTCAGTCTCAGACCTTGCCCCCATCATCCATGTTTTTATCACCTCAAGACTACACTACTGCAACGTGCTCTACATGGGGCTACCCTTGGTGACAGTTTGGAGACTACAGCTGGTGCAGAATGAAGTGACTGATCTCCTTATGGGAATGGGTCACCACAAGCACATTACACCAGTGCTCCATTCTCTGCACTGGCTGCCTATAGTCTTCTGGGTCCAATTCAAGGTGTTGGTTTTGACGTATAAAGCCCTAAATGGCCTGGGCCCCACCTATCTGCAGTATCACCTCATCCTCCGGGACTTACATCAACCCCTGAAGTTGGCTGGGAACGCCCTCCTCAAAGCCCCCCACATAGCAACCATGAGGAGGGCGTTCTCAGTGGCCGTGCCACAGCTGTGGAACTCCCTCCTGATGGAGGTACACCTGACTCCAGACCTCCCCTCTTTCCAAAGTCAATGTAAGATCTGGCCGTTCCGCCAGGTCCATGGCGAGAGAGATGGATGATGGGCAGGGAGATTGGGCTTGCGGTGGTTTGAATGGGTTTTAGCTCTGGCTTGGGTTTTATTGTTGTTTTTATGCTGTTATTTTATTTTTATTTATATTGGATTGTTTTATTAATTTTTTATATATGTAAAGTTGTTGTAAGCTGCACCGAGCTGCTGTAGCAAGAGGGGGCAGCAAATAAGTCCAACTAAACAAAAACTCTCTATCCTGGGGTATGGAATTTTTCTTGGTTTTATTCCACAAGTCAATTCTATAACAGGAAGCGCAAACAACTGTGACTTCATGGGAACGGTCACATAGTACTTGAGTGGGGCAATCTTTAAACTTCACAGGTGGTTCAGGACCAACAAGACCTTTGGACAGTTTGCTTACAGTCACAGGGGAGGGCAGCGTCCATTTCAAGGAGTATTTCTGTGCTGAAGTTTTGCTGATGTTCTCATGGGGCTTGATTGCCTTTTCCCCAATCTTTAGTGGCACTGATTTAATTTCTGAATTACTTTGAAAAATGATATATAATTACATGCATAAATGCATATGTGCCACCCTTCCTCTTGGGGTGCCCCAGCCTCAACTAACAAAGGGGTTTTGAGGGGCCTTAGGTTAATTTAAACCCGCGCACGCACGCACAGTGGAAGATCCTAAGTAACAAGTGGGATTCTGGCAGTTCAGTGCTTACATCCTGTGGGAGTCTGAGAGAAAGGTTTATGGGCCAGACCACTGGGGGGGTGGGGGGATAGACCAGTGAGACTAATGGAGACAACTGGATTTTACAACTCTCAGGGTGATTTACCCATTAACTTTGGCAGCTACTCTGTCAACAGCCTGGTTAAATTGTGGAATAGAACGGTGATTTTGGCCATCAAAACAGTTGCACCCAGGAGTCCATTCCCACCATGGTGACAGCACAGGTCCTCTTGGTATACAGGGGGTCTGGGGCAAATAAGAGAGGGAAGCAGTTAATATGCAAGTGGTGCTCGACTTATGCCAAAGCTTTCTGCTTGTGGCATCAATCTTTTTAAAGAGACTGCTGGCAGCAACGAAAACTTTCTTTTCCCCTGCCATAGTGTTTGCAAGGTCCTGTCTTACAGAACTGTTCCAGGACAGTCTGGTGAATCTCGGTTGTCTCTGTCCAGAGTTTGAATCATCTATTTGAGTTGAGTTCATCCTTCTGTTTAATCATTCTTTTCCAAAGGGACAGGCCTATCTGCCCAGCATGGACTCCACCTGAGCAGTTTCCTTTGCTAGCATCCCAGTACTTGGAATACACACCGAAGCATTCTCATTGCTTTGCTCACTCTGCCACCTTGTGGCTCACCACTTACAACACGCTTTTTAGCTCTCCTCTTTAAAATTTTACCCAACACCCCTATTTCTTATTTTAAGTTTATTTCAGTATCAGCTTTTATATTACAAGAAACAAAGCATCAGAGGGTGTAATTTAACCTGTCCATACAGTGAAAGAATTCTGAAATTAGATAATTCAGCGTGACAAGTTTCCCAGTCCTGTCACCCAAGCACCTCCAACACTGCCCTGTACACCCAAATCTCTCTGCTTCTTGATAGCATTTCCAGTCTAGCCTTCTCACTGCCATGACAGCCAGCACTTCCCACCAGGTGTCCATGTCTTACCCAGAGTACCACAACCCATCCCGCGCTGACCCAGCCTCCATGCTGCCCCCTCCAGAGTATTCCCAATCCTTCAGTCCAGGTTCGCTTCCTTGCCCATTGTTCTGACCACATAACCCAACCCATCTGTTAAATCCCTCCTCCACTTTGCTTTAATCCAGTCAAGTTCAAAACTTGTGCCTTCTCCCTCTAGGACTTTCATAACTGTCTCGTCATTCACACAGCTGTTTTCTACTTACAGGTTTAGCTTCTTGAACCATCAATGCAAGCCTCATCCACCACTCATCAGCCTCTCCTAGAATTTTAGCTCTCACCCACACCATCCCTTCACACCTACCCCTTCTCTTCAAGATGCACACTCTGCCATGTTACCAAGAGGAAATCAAATCATCTCAACTCTCTCCCCCTGCCAAGACACCCCTTCATTAAAGTGTGCATTCAAGTTCTGTATGAGCACGTCCTTGCCTCACCTTTTTCAAGAACGTGAATTCCCCAGGACAGCAACCATCTCCTTGTGCAGGAAATACTGAACGCTAATTCTGCCAAGGCCTCTGCACGTTACTGCAATAGAATTCTCAAATACCAGTGACCATTAAATACAATTTAATTCCCCTTATAAACTGTAGAGTTGGAAGGGACATCCGGGGTCATTTAGTTTAACCAGCTGCCCTGAGGCAGGATACTCTATACCTAAAGCATCCATGACAGATGTCTGTCCTTATCTGAAAACTAGACATTTATCTTCAAACTCAAAATTTGGATCAAGGTGTACAAAAATAGTCAATCCCTTTTGATCTATGGCAGAGTGTACACAGGAGGTGGGGGGAGGTGCCAAGTGCCTGGTACTCCGGTTATACCTGAACAAGCTAAGAGGGAAAGCAATTAAAGTTAAGATTGTTTCTTAGCCTCCTTTTCACTGATTTAACAGAAGATTTAAGACCTAAGGGTGCGAGGCCCAGCTTCCTGCTATTTGTTCCAAGGTTTAGAAACAGGAACTTTATTACCCCAAGCTAAAGGATTTATCTAGAGAGCTTGTTATGATAGGTGATAACAGCAGCTTAACGTGTTGAGACTTCAACCACAGATAATATTGTCAATCATTAAACCACATGTTTAATCAGCAGGGCTAATACAGGAAAAGAGCAGGTTTAAGCTGTTACATGGTCAGTTGTACAGAACATTCCTTGAAGCATATTAACACAGTGGCAAGAAGCTTAGCTGGAATACTCAGGTCTAGCAAGAGTACATGGTAAGAACCCAAGCACGCCAGGAAAAACCCAGATATTTACTGAAGATCAGTCAGCTTAATCCCTGAGTTAAACACCCAATACATAGCTGGGGGGAGGCTCTTACATTGGGCAGCAGCAACCGAAAGCTTCCTGAATGCCTATAGAATTCCTAGGAGTTGCAAGAGCTTAGAGACCAATGTCAAAGGCATGTTCAGAAGAATTTCTAGGCTGTTCAGGTAGAGTAAGTTTACATAAGGGGCTCAGTTTTAAAAATATGTTCTTAATCCTCCATGTGCAGGCAGTTTTCTGACTTCTGTATGTAATTGCAGGCCCACATTTTTAGAAGTGAGACCCTAGAAAACATTTAAAATTATTGCGCAAGCTGATGGAAGACACCTGCCTTAATGAAAATTGTTCAGAGGGTTTACAAAGCCTCATCCTCAGTAAGATGCACACAGCTGTCTGTGGAGACGATTCCAACAATAATTTTGTGGGGACTCAAGCATGAAAGGAGCAAATGCCCTTGAGTTCAGAAACTTCCCATTCTCAAAGCAATCAGGAGGCCCTGTTGAGTATGGAAAACGTCAACATTTTTAGAGATGATCCTCCTAGTGAATATATGGAATACCATAAACGCAGAACCTCCAAACAAACTGAGGGGCACAAAAGCAGTATCAGTACGTTCTTCGTGAATGAAGCAGCTGTGAGCTATGTTCCTTTCTCCCAGGATTTCCAAAGCACAAAAAAAAGACTTTCCACTTGTTAAAAGCACCTGACTTTGATTCTGAATTCAGCCTGTAATTCTGCTGCTCCATGTGATGTAACAGCTACTAGGAAGCTGAGTTATCTTACACTAATTATGTGTTTTGTTAAAAATTAGATTGCACCTATATGCTCTTCACAGGAAGATATTTACACAGAAAACATCTATCTTCATTTGCATTTAAGTTTCAGCACTACATTTCTTCAATTTTGGCATAAGTCTTCCCTAGAAAATTCTGCTAAAACGTATCTAGCAATTCCCTGTTTTACATAAGGTACTACACTCAGTGTAATTTAAATAGCATTTGAAACATTCCAACAGGAATCAAATTGCACTGGCAGAAGCAATCTGCTTCTCTGTACATCTCTGCACACCAGCCTACTGGATATGCATTCAATACACAACTGTGCAATGCTGGGACTTCCTAATATCTACATTGCAATTTGCTGGAGCCCTTTGGAATGATAGAAGGGAAAGCACAGTTCATTTTAGTCTGTGGTCTAAGGCCTCTTGCATCTTTGAATTTTCTTACTTGCTGTTTGACGGATACTTCTCTTAGGATACTTGGCTGCTTTGACATTCCTGTCCAGTCACATTCAGCAAGGCAGAGAGAGCAATTTGCTGGCGTTAGACTGGCTAGCACATAGATTGCAACGTTCAGTCAGTTGGCCACAGCTGGAGGCCCTTCTGGCAGAAGGGATGCAAAGAAAGCCTTGAAGAAAAGCCAGGCGGTGCCCATAAATGAAGGTGGCTCTGGCTGACTTTCTGATAAAGCTTCTCCTTCTCCTTCATCAGCAGGCAAGACCTCCATTTCACCTTGTTCATCAGCATTTTCTTCCTGCGTGAATAAGGGAAGCAATTTCAAGAAGAGATTTTTATACAGTTTAGAGATTCTGAAGGCCTCCTCTCCAAACACACCAACCCTTGCGACTGTCCCAGCTTCAGAACATACAGGATTCATTGAACAGCACTGATCATTTCTCAAGTTATGAAATTCATTGTTACCCATTCCCACAAGACTGCATTATCTCGATTGTATAGTTAAAAGTATCCCCCCTCTCACCAAGTTAATTAGCATGCTGTGCCAACTGAAACTATTTTATAGTAGATTTACAAGTCAGCGCTCATAGTGATGCAACTGATATGCCAAAACAGTCTGAAAATTTGTTGTCTTTAGATTAGTACCCAAGAACTCATCCAACTCTGTCTTTCCACCTGCTTCAGCGGGCTTTCAATCCAGCCCCATACGGAAAATGCCACACAGACCTCAGAAGACATTGTCTGCTCTGATGTGTCATGTTAACTGCACACATGGAAACTATAGTCCCTTTACCAGATAGGGCTCAAGTTCTACTTCCCCACTGTATCCCTAAATGATGGGCTCAAAACCCTTTTAAGTGACACAGCTACCACCTTGCTTCAGTAGCATATTAATATATCCACCCTAACCAAGCATGGCAAATATCTGCCCTTCTCCAATAAACAAAATGCTAGGACTGTGCATTCAGGTTTTGATAAAACGCGAATCAATTTTTAAAAGACCTTTCGTGGTTCCATATTTGAAAACAAATACTAAGGCTGTGTATTCTGAATGAACCTAAAATTTCACACTTCTCGGCTCGTTCTTGCAATTGTCGCCGAGAAAAGCGAGTATCTCGAGAAACAGAATACTCGGTGCTGATGGGGGGAGGGAAGATGGGAGGGAGGAGGAAGTCACACTGTTCCCTGCCCAGCTTTCTTACTTTGTCTGGGGCTGGCAGCTGTCTTGGTGGGGGAAAGTCTTCCCATCGCAGATTTTCAGGAATGGAAAAGGGGGGGGGGAGCAGGAGGGAGGAGGCAGACTCAGTTGATAATCCTTAGCATTCTATTGGCTAGCAGGAGTCAGCACAGCTAATAGAATGCTGAAAAGCTGTACTGAGCCCACCTCTTCCCTTCAGCTCTCCCTCCTCCCATCTGGAAGTCCTTTCCAGATGGGAGGAGGGAGAGCAAGATGGAGGGGGCATTCTATTGGCTAGCAGGAGTCTGAGCACCCACTAGAATACAGAAAAGTTGTGTAAGGCAAGAGGCAGGCTCAGCACAGCTTTTCAGCATTCTATTGGCTGATGACTCCTGCTAGTCAACAGCATGCTAAGATCTGCCCACCGTCCTTCTCTCCCCAATTCTTGAAAATCTGCCATCGGCAAGCATTCCCCACCGCAGCTGCCAGTCCCCAAGAAAGCTGGGCAGGGAACAGTGTGACTTCCTCCTCCTCAAATTTCTCCAAGCCTGTACCCACGGGGTGGGAGTGAGGAGAGCAAGACGTCTTACAAGAATCTGAATCCAGGTTGAGATGTCTACAAGATCTCGATCCCAATTCTCACAAGATTTTCACGAGAATAAAATTATTCTCATTTCAGCCCTACTCAGATCTGCAGCCTATAGGCCAGCACCAGTCATAGCCTAGTGGCAACCAGCTAAGCCAGGGAGACCCAAGCCAGAACCCCTCCCCACCCCCCACACACACAAGTGCCAGCAATCTCCCCTGAACCTAGTCCCATACCTACTCTTTTTCCCCCCTGCCTATTCCTCCTTTCCCCCAACCAGTGATCCCTTCCCTAAGCCAGCAACCTCCTGTAAGCCAGATTCATGCCACATTCCTACCTCCCTAAACTAACCACCTCCCCACTAAGTAGGGTTGCCAGATATGCAATCTGGTGCCAGTTCAGCCCTGCAAAATGTATTTTTCAAGCGGCCAGTAAAAATGTGCATATTTGGCAACACTACCACCAAGCCAGCCATATTCTCCACCCTGCCTCAAATGAGTGTCCCACTTTTTAATAGCAGTTTTAACCACATTTGTCTTTCCTTATAGGCCTGTCAAACTGGCAGAGCCTCACTGCACGTTTGCACCAAAATAACCCATACAGAGATGTATGTTCATTGTGTTTTCCACATTAGTGAGTAAAGATTCAAAATCAAATATCAATACTAAAATCACAAATACAAAAAGAAATACTTGACCCTGTAAGCACAGCCCTATACCTACTAAACCTGAAAACTTGGTAACAGCCACAGCAGCACTTCTGACACAAAAGGCATCAATTACACTAGCGTTGGAGAACCTCAGGCCCAGGGGCCAAATGTGGCCTGCAGCTAGTTTTTGTGTGGCTCCTTTGCAGTTTCTGGATCTGGCCCATTTCCTCTCCACAAGCAGTGAAAAACTGAGCACAGGGTAAGGAAACAAAGATGAGGGCATGCCCACAAGAGTAAGGGACAGATCCATACATAATCTGTTCCATCCTTCTGAGCACACCCCTGCTCCCAACTTCAGTGGGCCCTCGGAATTTGTACTAATTTTCAAACTGGCCCTTGGGAGGGAAAAGGTTCCCCATGCCTGAACTGCACCAAGGAAGAGGCTCTAAAACCTGAGGAAATCCCTGTAACAGCAAAAGCACACATGGAATTCAATGACAGTAGGAGTATAAGAGCATTCATTATCTGACCTGGTAGTAACTAGAAACAATGCTAAAAAGTATATCTCCTGAAGCATCTTGATTTCTAGAGCACTTTAAAGTGCAGAAATGCCAAACTATTCGATGTTTTTGATATTATTACACCAGAAGTAGGTAGCCTCTGGTAGAAGAACTCAGAAAAAGCTGGTTTTAGAGTCCGCACATATGAATGTTTGGAACAAGAGGCAGTCTTTCAGAATTTGAGAAGTGTTGAATAGACAGCCAATACCTGCAAGTTATTGTTCTGGTCTTGGTTAACAGCAGCTTGAACAGGAGCATTATTTGGAGTAGGATGAACTTGCCTTCGTCTAAATGGAAACCAGCCAGCATGGTGCCTGGAAAAATGAGTCACTGTTAATATCCATTAGCTACACTGAAGGCCTTGACAGCAATATATGCAGGTTACACACACAAGTAAACAACTGACAAAGAAATAAAGCCAATTAACTATTGTGTATATGATGGGAGAAATCATTTCTCAAACAGCATTCTTTCAGTGAGGAAAGATATTACTTGGCTTCCAACAACAGAGATAGGACAGGGGTCCACCTCCACTTATATGTGCTTCCCAGGTGCAAGGGCGCATGGTTACTTTTTTCATCTACTAGTGCCTATTCTTCAGTGTACAAAAGGGGTGGGGAACCTTCCCCCACAGTCCCTGGGAGGGAGTGGGGGGACAGAAGGTGGATCCCCACCACCGCAGGGCTCCATGGCTGAAGCATTCTGTGGGGAGGTGAGGGGGGGAAGCTTGCAATCCCATACATAGGAGACATGTCCACTGGCCCAAAAGTGCTTTGCAGTCTTACAGATGAACGGGGGCAAGGAAGCCTCTGGGGGCTGTTTGGCAGCCGGGCTACGAAACGACTGCAGGCCACAGGTTCCCCATCCCTGGAGTACAGCATGCGACAGGAATGTACAAAAAGAACTCCTTTTTAAAGCAGCATGAGCCCTTTGAATGGTCTTCCACCTTCCTAAGCTAGCATGGCTAATGATGCTCCTGTAAAATGCAATGTTTCCAAAATGCAAGGTAAAAAATACAGCCCAAATGGGTGGTTACTCTACAAGCTAGTCATTCTTTCTGGTGGCTCATTTTGTGTTCCAGAACAAGCTCTTTTGGTTCTTTGTAAAGTTCTCTAGGCCAGGGATGGGGAATCTGGGTAGTTTTTTATTGTCTACGTTTCAGCTCCTTGATCTGACCCATAAATCAAGCTCTTACCCAAAAGCCCTGAAAGACTGAGCTTCAGGGAAGGGAGCAGAGATGAGGACATGCACCCGAGGGCAGGGAACGGATCCATGGCACAGACCCATGGTCTCTCTGGAGCCTCTCCTTCCTTAGCACATCCCCTAAGAACTCTCACGCCCCAACTCCTATCCAGTCAGCAGAACTTGTACTCGTCTTCGAAGCGGCCCATGGGAGGGAAAAGATTCCTCATTGTGATAAGCCAATCTACAGCTGTCTTTTTGAGTATACATACAGATAGCTCAAAATACCTCTGAGAAATGCTGTGGTTCAAGAATATGAACTCAAGTCTAAAGATGATAATTTAAAATCCTGAATTATTTCATAACTTATCAAAGTCATGAAGGAGCTCATTTGAAGTTATGAATAGAATTTCATTTTGGTATCCAGTGGGGAGGTCTTACACAGTACCCCTCCTTTCTGTTTTTCATTCAGACCCAAGCATGGCTACATTTTCCAGAAAAAAATCTCACTTTCTATAGGTGAAAACAGAGGAGGATTATATTTCTTTCAGGCTATCTAAGGCCACTTGCCGACGTTACTGAGGCACCAATTCTCCCAGCCAGGAAATCTCCCAGCTGGGAATATTATAGCATGTGCTGCACATGGATGCTTAAAAGAATCAGCTGCGTCCAGCAGCATTTTTTCCTCCGAATGTCAGGGCTGGATTTCAAGCCCTGACATTCGGAGGAAAAAAAGCCGCTGGATGTGGCTGATGACCCATGTCCACACATGGAGCTCGGCATACGTTTCCCGGCTGGGAGATTCCGCGCCGGGAGAATCGTCAGCCCCGCTAACGTGGGCAAGTCTGTCTATCAGCACACAATCACAGCAGAAACAGAGTTAGCTTTAGCAGAGGTTTCAGTGATCACATATGATCATAAAAGATGTGAAGAGAAAAAATGTTGAGTCAAGAGGTACTGCAAATAAAACAGATTATCTTGGGATGCAATTCAACATACCATTCCAACAGACTACTGTGATATAAAATGACCATTGTACTGGGCAGACAAACTACTGTCTTTTTACTCTAATTGCTTAGTGAAATATTTCTTATGTGTGTTCACACTTACAGGTACATCAGAAGGCTGCCCACCATCACCAAGAAGAATCTGCTCATACTGGAGTAGAAGTAGATAATGTTGAAAAACACGTAAAATAGAGTTGCTGAATAAAGTCTATCCAGCCAATCCCGATTCACCTCTTCATCCCCTTCTTCCATGAGTGGACCTCCCTGGTCATTCATTCGTAGATTTTGATTGGCTGCTGGGTTATCCTGGGGGGCAGCATTCTGAATGACAGGTTGATTTTCTGCAGGAAATGGATCTGGAAGAGGGGCTGGGGCTGGAACTGGAGCCACTGGTATTTCTTGTGTCCTTCGTGCAGATGGCAAATCATCTGAAGCAGCAGTAGCAGCCAAGCTAGAGACAAGATCAAAGCACTAAGATGATTTTGAAACACTGAAGAGTTAAATGTTACATATGAAGCTTAAGTGGCAGGTGCCTAGTGATTAGACCAAGATATCCAAAATTTGGAGATCTGACTTCTGCCCACTTCTGCCTTCTGCCCACTTATTGATTAGCCATATAATTAAGGTAGCACGTCTGTTTTGATTTTCTCATTTCAAAGTGCTATATAAACGCAAAGCAATTTAATCTTCCAAAATCTAGGGCAGCTCAGCCTTCAGTCCTAATATGACGAACAACTATCTAATTTCATAGCACTTACACATGAGGTTTTTACATGAAGGTAAAAGTGGAATCCACTCAAGTAGAACTTGCATAACTTGAATTTCTGGATAAATCAAATTTGTTTTCCCCAACCACAGGTCTATGGGGATGTATTGGTTCGTGATCCAGCTAAGTAGAATTCTGAACCCTAACAACTCAAATTCTTAATGTGCATAGAATATACACACCCAGCTAAAAATATCAGGACCTTTGAAGGTATTAATGATTTCTTGGCAGCACATAGTTAAAATACTGTAGTGTATTATACCCTGTAAAGGTGAGACTTCATGCTAGACATGGACGTTAGGGAATATCCATTCTATCCATCTCCAGCTCTTCTGACATGCAGATTCATACTGACAGCTGGGCAGAGTGGTGTGTAAGGGAGAAATCCTATCTCTGGGAGTCTCAAGCAGGCTGTAAAGGGAATGAGCACCAGGCTTCCCTGTCTGCAGCCCATCCCTGACCCCCCAGAGTCAGAACTGACAGGATTACACATATACACGCAGCTGTGCTCTGGCTCTCTGCTTCCGAAGGGAGCTGGAGAAACCTGGTGCTAACGATCTGAGCATCAGTTTTCTCCATCGTCAAGTTCATTTCCTTAAGGTCTGTGCTTAAAGAAAGCTTTCTGATAAACTTTTTAATATGGCCAGAAAAATAGGACTAAAGCAGACTTCACTGTATACACCAGATGAAATTTTAAAATTCCGAGATAACATTTCATAAAGGGAGACTTTGAGAGACTTAGGGCGTTTATAGACGAGGCGGAAATGGCAGCTGATCCCTTTATCAGCCACCATTGTTGCCGCTCGTCTAATCCACCGGCGCACTTTAACACCGGATCAGTGCCGCGTGAAGCCGGGCCGGCGATGCCTTTCGTTTGCATTACACTAGCATGGAGAAAAAGCAGCACTCCTCAAGAACTGCTTTAGAAAGTTTCAGCATTACTAGTTTCAAGGCTATCTTCTCTCAGTAAGAATTCTCATCCTCCTTGACCTCTCTGCTGCCTTTGACTCTGTCGACCACTCACTCCTATTGGACTCGCTTTTCTCTCTCGGCTTCCGTGGCTCCGTCCTTGACTGATTCTCCTCCTACCTCTCTGACTGCTCCTTTAAAGTCTCGCAACCCGAGTCAAACTCCTCCTCCCTCCCCCTCTCAGTTGGGGTCCCCCAAGGCTCTGTCCTTGGCCCTCTCCTCTTCTCTATTTACACCCTGTTCCTTGGCAAAATTATTGCCTCCCACGGGTTCCAATATCATCTCTACGCTGATGAC
>QEPC01011631.1:82591-94054 GCA_003113815.1 Sphenodon punctatus
CTTGAATGTATGTTTGTCTTCTCCCCTGTCTCTCCCACTGTCCCCCCTCCCTGTCTCCCCCTCCTTGTCTTTTAGATTGTAAGCCACAGGCAGGGACCGCATCTATTGTATGTTTCTGTACAGCACCAAGCTCATGACTGGCACTATATAAATGTTTATAATAATAATAATAATAGCAAAAAAAGAAGAAAATACTCACTATTGCATGTAGTATTGCCTTGCATACACCTGCTGGAACCAGGAGAACTGGAGCATGCTGTAGGTGGTATATGGGGAAAACCGAGGAGTCATGCCTTGGAAGGGATGTGGAGTTGGTTCAAGCCTTATTCAATGATTAAATAAGACATTTTATTACAAAGGAACAGAGGTGACACCTCCACTTCTCCCCCCCACCCCCTTCTATTACTCAAAATGCACCAAAACAGCATTTATCAGTGTCCTCCTGTGCGACAACTAGCTACATTACATCCCACATTAAATCAATACTTGAAACATTAAAAACAATGAAATATGAACGTAGATTTCTAACTTTGCTGCTGTAAAACAGAACCTTTTCCCCAGTGATTTCACCAGACCCAAGCACCACCACTTTTAGTTAAATTATCTGAATATTCAGCTCTTTTATAGGTTAAGTGGGATGTTTAAAGGGAATTCCTGAAGCAGCTCTCTTCTCAGCATAGGCATTAACTTCATGGAGGTTGAAGGGGCCTGCACCCCACCCTCCCATTTTCAGTGAGCTCCCTAGGAAAAACAGTAAATGTCACTTGTACAAGCAGTATTCTTGGAATCTGTGTTCACCAAATCTTCCCCATTGTCACTAGTGAACACAGTGAGCACGGGTCCCTCAGTATACTACAATAAAACTTAATGTAAGTTTTCCAAGCTGAATATTTTGTCACAGTTACTAGAGTTTCTACCAAGGTTACTAAATGGAGCAAGTCGGAGTAAAAAAAATATTAAATGTTGGGCCTCCCCTAAAATTTGCAAAACTTTATGCCTATTGCTTCTCAGAGCAAAGTAAGTTTCCAAAGCTCAACAAGGTAACGGAACCAGGAAAGGTTTGGAAGAAGTTCTCTCTCCCCTTACAAACAGGATGTGCTTCTAGGAGTCTCAGACTTCCTTTATGACCCCCAAAACACTGCATCTATCCTGTACATCCCTTCCCCATCAGTAAAAAGGGGATTGCTCTTCCCTATCTCTCAAGAAGCTATCTCCAGGAATGGCCAAGACGTTCTGATACCACAAGGATGAAAGCTATATGAACACACAAAATAAACTGAAAGATCAATGTTTTTAGAATATGAATCTTCACATGTAGAATATTTACCTAGTACTGGCTACCCCTGTATCTGGAGGCTCGTTGTAGGATATCTCCCTTTGTCTCATACCATCACTTGAAAAAGCCACAGAAGGATCTTGGCTCGGGACTGTTGTCTGTTCCTTGGCTTCAGTAGTCTACGTAACAGTTATCAACATTTTATTCAGAACATTCTGGCAAAATCATTGGCTCCAGAGCCAACAAGATTTACTACACTGATTGATGAAGTCTTACCAAAACTGTTAAGCATTTGTATATAGAACCTTAATACAATGAGGCCCCAATTAACAACCTATGCTCTATAATTATAATAGATCCAAGGTGTTATTCTCCTCTTTCCCCTCACCTGTGAAGCAATTCCAACATTTATAAAAGCAGTATTTCCAATACATTGTGCTTAGCCAACATGGTTCCTGGGGCCATCTGGGAGCACCCTCTTGCAAGTACCATCAGCATGTCAAGTGCATACATTAAGAGCACTGAGAGGGGCTCTCTCAGTGGCTGTTCCACGACGCCAGGAGCACATTACATTGGTGCTCCAAAGTCTGCACTGGCTCCCTATAACTTTTCGGAAACAATTCCCTGTACAGCAGCATCCCTGCGTGCTCTGGCAAAGCTGGTGTCGGAGATGGTATTGCAGTCCCTGAAGACATTAGTCTTGGGGACGTCAATATTCATACCGACACGTCTTGGAGGAGCGAAGCGTGAGTTCATGGCCGCCATGGCAACCATGGACTTGTCTCACGTAGTCATCGGCCCAACACATGATGGGATACCCTGGACCTGATTTTCTGCACTGGCCTTGAGGCGGGTGATCCATTGGTGGGGAAGGGGTCAACAGTGCCCTTGTCATGGATGGATCATTACCTCCTGTGGGCCTGTCTCCTGGTGCATGCCTGCCCCCAGAGGGGTGTGGAACTAGTTTGGTTGGTTCACTCCCAGAGCCTGATGGAACCAGAGAGGTTCCAGAATGCTCTGGGGGAATTACCCTCTGATCTTGACAACCAGACGCTCGAGGACCTTGTTGCTATTTGGAACATTTTGCTGACTGAGGCCATTGACCAGACAGCTCATAGGCTTCCGCTCTCCAGACATTGGCACCACAGGCTTCCTTGGTTCATCAAGGATCTGCAGTTCCTGAAGCAAGAAGGGAGGTGGTTAGAGCGACGGTGGCATCGTTCTCGTGCTGAAGCAGACAGATTGCAACATAGAGCTAGTTTGCGAGCCTATGCTGTGGCTGCACAGGTAGCGAAGAAGGAGTTATTTGCTGCCCTCATAGCATTAGCAAAGTCTCGCCCAGCAGAGCTTTTCTAGGTGGTGAGGGGGCTGGTCGGTCCGGCTTCCCTTCGCCTGGAACTGGAACCTTCCAGTGCCCACTGAGACATGTTTGTTGATTACTCTGCTGATCCTCGCATTCACTACAACTTCGACGCAGCACTTATTACAATAGGAGAACCAGAGGTTATGGAAGCCCCACCTTGTCCTACTTTGTGGGATCGGTTTCAGTAGATCTCGCCTGCTGATGCAGAGGATGTTCTTGGGACGGTCAGAGCCACCTCTTCTGAACTGGACCCATGCCCATCCTGGCAGGTTAAGGCCAGCCAGGAGATGTTGGGGCTGCTGCTGGCAGGGGTGGTCAATGCCTCCCTTTGGGAGGGCAGGATTCCGAGCTGCCTTAAAGAGACGGTGGCCCGGTCCCTGCTAAAAAACCATCTCTGGACATTGACTCCCATGCCAGTTATCAACCTGTCTCTAACCTTCCCTTTTTAGGGAAGGTTATTGAATGGGTAGTGGATTGGCAGTTGCAGGAGCATCTGGACCAACTCAGTTTTCTAGATCCCTCGTAGTCTGGCTTTCATCCAGGCTATGGCACTGAGACTGTATTTGTGGCTTTGGTAGACGACCTTCGACGTGAATTAGATCAGGGTTGTTCGACCCTGCTGATTCTATTAGATCTGTCGGCTGCTTTTGATACAGTTGACCATGAGATGTTGGTGACTCGCCTGTGGGATTGTGCCAGGGTGGGCAGGACTGTTCAATTGGTTCCACTTGTTCTTGGCCGGAAGAACTCAGCGAGTGGTGCTCGGGACCATTTTTCATCTCCCTGGACCTCTCGTGTGGAGTCCTGCAGGGTTCTATTCTGTTCCCTCTCCTGTTCAAAGCATATATGCAGCCGCTGGGTGAGGTCATGAGGCACTCTGGAGTTCGTTGTCATCAATAAGTTGATGACACTCAGCTCTCGCTCTCTCTCTCTTTTTAATCCGACCCAGACTCCACTGTCTTGGTGTTTACACAATGTCTGGAGGCTGTGGGAAACTGGATGAGGGTGAACTGACTGAAGGTGAATCCCGATAAGACGGAGGTGATGCTAGTGAGGAAGGCAGTGGGTGTGGCATCCCACATCATTGATGGGGTTCGCCCCGCACTGGTTCCCCAGGTTTGGAGTCTGGGAGTGCTCCATGATGTGCAGCTTCATCTAGATGCCCAGGTTGGAGCTGTGGCAAGGAGCACATTCCAATTATACCTGGTGCGACGGCTTTGGCCGTACATCTCAGACTCCGACCTGGCCACTGTCATCTACACTTTCATCACCTCAAGAGTGGACTATTGTAACACACTCTACATGGGGCTGCCCATGGTGGTGGTTCAGAGACTGCAGCTGGTGCAGAATGTGGCGACCCATCTCCTAATGGAAACGAGCCGCCGGGATCATATTACATCGGTGTTCTGTTCTCTGCACTGGCTGCCTATAGTCTTCTGGGCCCCATTCAAGGTGCTGGTTCTTACCTATAAAGCCCTATATGGCTTGGGCCGAAGCCATTGCACCAGGTGTAATTGGCTGAATGTGCTCCTCGCCACAGCTCCCGATGTAGAGTGCATCTTGTCGGGATTCAACTTCAGTCAGCTTGCCCTCATCCACTTTCCCACAGTCTCCAGACATATATCTGAGACATATATCTGCAGGATCACCTCACTCTTCATGCTCTGGAACAGCCCATGCAGTCAACCAGGAGTGCCCTTCTCGAAGTCCCCCGGGTATCCTGGGGGGAGACTATGGAGAGGGCATTCTCGGTGGCTGCATTGAGGCTGTGGAACTCCCTCCCAGGTGGCCCCGGAGCTCTCCTCTCTTCGACGTCAATACATGACCTGGCTGTTCCGCCAGGCCTTTGGCAAGAGAGATACGTGAGGGCGGGGTATTTTTTTTTCTCCCTCCTCTTTCCCAAGGGGGATGTTTCCCCTCTTTTAAGATATTTTATGTTTGTTGTCTGTGTACTTTTATATATAAACAAATAAATAAATTTTATTGCGCAAGCCAGAAGGCTATTACAATTTTGATAAATCATATTTCTTTAAAACATTTCCATCCATTTGCACAGAAATGAACATTTAATACAACATTTTTAGTAATTTCGATAAAAACAAAAATCAATATAACATTCATGTGATCTGTCTACTATGTCTGGTCCAAACCTCTCAGGCTTAATAACTACTACCAGTGATTTCCCTCCGAATACGAATCACTATCTCACAAAAAGCCGCCACATTCCTAGACCTTGCTGAATCAGCAGGATTAAGCAGTTTAAGGAGTAGCATAGAAGGAGGGATAGTAGTAGCCCCCATATAGGTGGCCAGATATTTATTCCTAGGAGAAACATAGGCAGGCCATGAAAAAGAACACATGAATACAGGTCTCCATAGTCGCACGGTCACATATAGGGCAGAGCCCTCCTCCCAGGGTATGCCTCTGTACCGTCCCCCTCCATTACTGCTGACGGAAAAATATTGCAGCAGAACTTCATAAAAGTGATTCTATGGCTATAAGATAGCCAGGAGTCAAGACTGCCTAACTTGAGGTACAGTGGTGCTACCTATTGTAGATCTATTAAAGAGGTTTCAGATTGTAAATCCTGGTCAGCAATTCTTTGCTTGATCAAGGCAATTGCACTTTATATATGTATTTTTATATATTGTAAGTCGTCCCCAGGTGCCTTTAGCAGGAGGGGCGCGATGTTTTTTAAAATAAATAAATAAATAAATTCAAGGTGCTGGTTTTGACCTTTAAAGCCCTAAAGAGTTTGGGCTCCACACATCAAAGACTGCTTGTCCTTCCATGCCCCATTACAGCCCCTGCGATCAGTTGCAAGTGCTTCCCTGTGGGTACCATCTATTACTGTCCTAGTGATTTGGAATTCCCTTCCCCTGGAGGTTCATTTGAGCCTCAGCATCTTCTGGGGGTGGTGTAACACCTTTTTATTTGAAAAGGCATTTGGCAGGCGGGGCTAGGGGTGAGATGATGGATGGTTTTGAGGTAGGAGTATGAGAGGGGGTTGGGTGGAGAGGTGGTATTAGGTGGGTTCTGTGAGAGTTTTAGGATGTTTGTGTTAGTTTTAAATGTTTTTATGTACCGTAAGCTGCACTGAGCCTCTGGGAAGGGCAGCATATAAATTCAAATAAATAAATACATTTAGTCACTGTTTTAAATAGTCCCAGAGCAAATTTTAGCATACCTTTGCAATGACTTCTTGCATTTTTGATGGATTCTTTGCATTGTACACCAGATGAAGAGCATGCAACTTCTCCTGCTAAAATAAAAGCCAAATAATTAGTAAACAGGTACATCAAGTGTATAATACTTTTATTTGTTCTCAACTGCCATTAAAACATGGTGAAAAGAAACAAGTAAGTACCATATATTATAATTACCTTGGGCAGGATCTCTCTCAGGTAAAGGTGATCAAGCAGCAGCTTCCCAGAATATATCAGCTTCTGGTCCTCTTCATGCTTTGAAAGGGAAAAGATACACCAGTCAGTCACAAACTGGTGGGTTATGCATAATAAAATCCATATTGGTAAAAGCTGACTGATCTCTAAAAGCTTTGGGGCCAATGCCTGTTAGAAGCATCCAATCTTTCTACTGCTGTAAATGGAAATTGTGTGCATCTCTAAGGAAGATTTTGGCTCTTAAGGAATAATTTACTTGATGGCTGTACACAAAATTAATAGTAACAGGGCTACAGAACAGCAAGTACAGAACAAGGATGAATCAACCATTCGAGCACATAAAATGAAAGTAGATTTTGTAGCAGAGACCGTAAATTTGGTATTTGCTGACCTCACCACAAACCTGGCAAAAAGGAACCTCTACATTTTAATTTCTAAAGCAGAAATTTGGGATACAGTCCAACCTGAGCAGGACCAAGGGCATTCTACAAACTCCTCACAGAATTTCTATATTATGCCATACTCAGGAGATTTCAGCAGCTATTTACCTATAAATCTTCCTGCAGCTGAAAACAAAAAAGTTGTTGGGAGGTATCCAAGAACAACTGAGCATGCGCTCCCCCTCCCTACACTATGCATCACCTTTGTCAACACAACTCAAAATTCCAAGGCTGCTCCGAAATCTTAGCAGGGGCTACTACTCTAACTCTGTCATGTAATTACAAAAAAAGTAAAAAGTATCAGAGTAGCTCATTTTAACACTCTAATCAGCTATATCAAAATAGAATCCCAGAACAGTAGCAGCTTTCCAACAGGCATAAACATTTTATTGGATTACTCAACTAGCACTCAAGGTTGAGCGTTTGCCTATTGTTACCACGGTTCAAAGGTCCCTACGCCCTACTGTGTCTACGCTGCAAACTGCTCATATTAGAAGTTACAGAAAACCTATAAACCATTTACTTTAAATTTTCCTACAATGCTTATCACTGGAGTATCCTACCTATTTATAAAAACAAACAGCTACTTGTTTATTCGGTCTGGGCTCCTTGTATCTGAAAGATCGTCTTTCCTACCATGCTCCATCGTGGCCCCAGGAGCACTCTCCTCTGGGTTCCACCTGCTACTCTGAAACGGGGGCATTCTCAGTTGCTACCCCAATGTTGTGGAACTCCCTCCCCCTGAAGGTCCATCCGGGTCCAGGCCTGGGCATCTTTCGGAGGTGGTATAAAACTTTTCGTTTCAGTAAAGCATTCTGAGTGGGGATAGGGATCACATGGGAAGTTGTTGGGGGGTTGATATGGGTCATTTGGGGGTGGGGGGGCTGAATCGTATTTTAACGTTTTTAAATTTTATTATGTATTTTGTACGCTGCCCTAAAGAGAAGGGCAGGGTAAAAAGGCTAAATAAATAAATATACTCCAGTTAGTACAAACAAGGTAACTGAAAATATTTCATCCTCTAAGATGAAAACAGTTTGCACTGGCTACCTACAGCTTTCCAGGCACAATTCAAGGTGCTGGTTTTGACTTTTAAAGCCCTAAATGGTCTGGGTCCCATATATCTGAAAGGTCTCATGTCCTACCATGTCCCACTGCAGCCCCTACGGTCAGCCGTCTCGAAGGTTCCATCTGTTAACCCTTGTCTGTAGGATGGGGGTACGTGGGAGGGCATTCTCAGTTGCTGCCAGTTTTGTGGAACTCCCTTCCCCAGAAAGTCTACTTCAGCCCGAGCCTAAGCATCTTCTGGAGGCGGTGTAAAGCTTTTCTATTTGAAAAAGCATTTGGCAGGCCGGGATACGGGTTGGTTAGGTTTTTGGCTAGCATTGTGGAGGGAGGGAGTTTTTATTGCTTGAATTTTGTTCTTGTTTTATGGATTGTATGCTGCCCTGAGGCCCCCGTGGGAAGGGCAGCATATAAATTCAAACAAAAATAAGTTTTACTTCCTCACCCTGGAATGGCAAATGAGAAAAAGCTCAAATTCAACAATTTTATTGACTTTACCTCTATTTCCATTTGATGAGATCAATTTTCTTTAAAAAAAATTAATTCTCTGGACAATTTTTGTCAGTAGCTAAACAAGACCAAACCAATTGGTACCGTGAGGGGAGGGGTGGGGGGGAAAGAATAAATAAACATTTTTCAAGCGTGGACAGGAAAAAACACCACCACCCTAAAATAACTGGGGAAGTTTGAACAAGTTTCAGTTCTGAATTTGCAAATAAGAGGTTGTCACAATCTGTTTTCAGTTGAAGCGTGGCATTTGCAACTAGCCAATCATACATATTCAGAAGCAGGTGTTCTGGAATCCACTGCAGAAACCTCCATGTCATCAAATTTTAAACAGATAGCAACTAAATCAAACTCCCTGAATGTTCTAATCATTTTACATCATTTGTACCACAAGATAAATAATGGCCTTTTAGTAGCAAGGCTATAGCATAATGCAAGTGTCACTTTTTTGAGGAGGAAGCAAGATAGAATTTGTAAGGACATGCTATCATCTTCTACAACTTGTCCAAAATAGTATTCCTCACTGTTTTACCTATGTAAAGACAAGGCTATTTCTCCCATCATAATAGTAGAGGAAAAGAAGAGCAATTAAAGAGCACTATTATGTTAACACTAAGGAGGAGAGTAAATCAAGACAGTCATTGTTAATCTATTGCTCCAGGAAGCTTCAGCTTTAACTAAAACAGAAAAGTAACATTGGATATTCCAGTTTAGGCTTGCTAATTCTCAAGGGAGCAGCAGTACACAGAGTCCTTATTACTTCATTGAAGACTGAGTTCTTGGTACAGCAATGGAAACAGGACCCTGCCCAAAGGCACTCTCAGATTTTATTATTACTTTAATTTCACTCTTCTCTTGCACCATATTGAAGGAGACGCAGTACTGGCCATGGACCTTATGAAAGCAGTGGGTGTTACAGTCACAACTAACGTAAGTAGGAATATTTAATGCCAGCACTAAGCCATGGACAGACCTGATAACTCAAGGCCGAGAGTGACCCATATAGAGAAGTTTTAAAACCACATTATTTTAAACCTATTTTAAATAGGCATTAGTTCTGTCACTTCTAGCATTCCAGGGTAGGTAACTCAGTTCCTATCTGTAGCACCAGCCAGGCTGGGCCTTCATAAGAAACACTGCATGGGGTGATAAACGGGGGCAGGGGAGCGGGGAGATCAAAGTAGCGAATAACATGCAAGTTACAAGCACTGGGGGAAGGGGCACACGCGGTGAACTCTGGGCTGGGCAGGAAGAAGACGGGCTGACCTGGGAGAGGAGGAAGGGAGGAATGGATGGATGGATGGGTGGGGTATCCTGGTAGGCAGAGAGAAGCTGGGTCTCCGGAAGGAAAGGCTGGAAAGCGGCTAAAGGAACCAGGACACCGGCGGGAGGGGCCAGCTCAGGAAGGGACTTAGGGACACGGTGGAAAAGGGGACGGGACACCCAGATCGAGACGGGCGAGAGCCTGGGGATTCAGGGGCCGCCAGAGCGAGCGGGGGGGGGGGACCCTGGAAGGGGCAAATCTGAGGAGTGAGGAGGATCCGGGGTGGAGGAATCTCACTCACGGGCGCGTCCGGGTGTAGGAGGCGCAGCCGGGCTTTGAGCTGCCACACGCTCCAGCCGGGCTCGCCGGGGAGACGCAGGTCCGGGTGCCGCTGCGCGGGGCTTTTGATGAGCAAGGTGAAAGGCTCCTCCGTGGCCGGGCCGGGCTCCATAGCGATGGCGGCTGCGAGACCGACTCACGGACAGAAGGTGCGTCGCCTCAGAAAAACCCAAACCTAAGGCCGTCACCGTCTGCTTCCTTTTATAGACTCGCCCCGCCTCCGATCATGCCGCTGTGGCCAAGACTGATTGGTCTCGGAGAGAGAACGTGTCCATGCGTGGGCCTATCACAGACGACCACCGGCCGGAGCGTGACATCAGGCGGAGCCAGATGAAGGGGTGGGGCGACGAGGAGCTGTCAGGCTGACAATAGTCCCCAGGTTGCCAGGCCCATTTTAGGGAAGAGAGAAAGGACAGGATCACATGACATGGAAACTCTCCAGGGGGTTTCAGTCCCTTTGCCTGGCCCATGGGACACAGTGACTGACGGGTACCAACCTCAGATGTTCTAAATAAATAAATAAACCAGCCAAACTCTTTTTAAAAATCACAAGATTTGCTTAGAACTCATGAGATTTTAATATATCTATAAAAAGATACAAAATTTGAAGTTTCTTTTAAAATGTGTTTCTTGTCTTTGGACAAGGGCATCCTTTCAGGAAAATTCAAGGGTGGGGACAAGGTGTCTGCTCCCAGTATTGCCCACGAGGCTGCTAGGAGACTGCTTATTCGTGGGGCCAGGACAGAGAAGCTGTAGCTCACCCAATGTTGAGGGCCCAGGAAGCTCGATCTGCTGAGCTTCCTGGTACAGATGAGCCTCTCCTTGTGTGAAGAAGTAACTGAGGCAAGCCTACCATTACCAAGGAAAGTGTAGAGGGAGGGGAGACGATGCATGAGATCTGCTCGCCATCTTCTCCAAAGTCACGGCCAACAAGAGATAGGAGGGCTGGTGGCAAAACTGGGGGAGCGTTGCTTACTTCACACCTTAATAGCACCCCTGTCTGAGCCTCCTATGGTTATGCTGCAGTGCAGATATGTTTTCAGGCTTTGCTTTGGAATGATAAAGGCCAGCAGCTTGCCATTTAGAATTAAAGCTGAGATGCTCACCATGTTATCAGAAAACTTGCAATTTTGGATTTTAAGGAACCTATCAAACCTGAGACATGCAAAAAAATTATGAGACTTGGTAACCAACTCTGCAGCCTTCCCTCAGTACCACTGGCAGCATAATAGTCCTTACAGTAGTTAGCACCAGCATTGTCAGTCCCAGTGTGATTTCCGACCAGGATTGATGGCAGTACTAAATGCGGTAAGGCTCATGCTATCAGCTTGACTATGACCCTATAGTGACACCAAGTGATCCAAGCAAATAAGACCAGTACTAGGTGGCTCTAGTGTGTTCATGTTCCTTGCATTGTGGCAGACTGCTATGGAAAGGGAAAACCACCCAAACATCTAGCCCCCGGACCTTGACCTGCGGCATTCTGCAGGGTTCCATTCTGTCTCCACTGTTGTTCAATGTGTATATGCAGTCCCTGGGGGAGATCGTGAGAGGGTTCGGGGTGCGATGTCACCAATATGCTGATGATACTCAGCTGTACCTCTCATTTTCAACTGACCCAGGTCCTGCTGTCTCGTTACTCTCCCAATGTTTGGAGGCCGTGGCGGATTGGATGCGGCAGAGCAGACTGAAGGTCAATCCCGATAAGACGGAGGTGATGGTGGTGGGAAGGGCGGGGGAGGTGCTGGCCCCCCTGATAGGGGGGGTTTGCCCGCCTGTTGCTCTTCAGGTTCGGAGTCTGGGGGTGG